>QLOI01003496.1:0-31004 GCA_003313605.1 Tuber umbilicatum | reverse complement strand
GGGGGGGGGAAAGTTGGATGAATGCGGAGGGGCAGGGGGGTTGGCACGATGACTAATACGATTGCATCAATTCGGTTAGAATTGGTGCGGCGCAGGGGGAATGGTAAACGGAGGCGGGAATCAAGATACGGTTCTGGTTAGCGCAGGTGTGCATAGTTAGGCGAAGATACGGTTATCCATCAACGATGGGATGGATTGGGCGTCCGGGGTCGTGTTGTGTTCGAATATTATACGGGTTCAGGCCGGGTGATTGCTCATGAACTCGTTTACATGGCGAACGTTCCAAGCTCAACAAGGCTAGGCTCCCACCATGCCGGGTAATTAGAGCTTCTGTATCTGCTCGCCTATTGGCCGACCCCACTTTTGATAGAAGTTTTTAATTCTACGGACTTCCCCAGCCTTGAGTGCAAAAGATTTCTGCCGCGGTAGTCGTCTATGGTCCGCCGATATTTCGTGGTGTTGCCGCAATGCAGTGTGGAGACAGCACTATGCTCTGCTGTATCGATAGCGACCGGGAAGCGGGAAGGTGCAATTGGCCCTATAGTGGCCGTGAAAGTGACGACAGAAGATGCCGGAGCATGACGGTGTTATTGGTGGAAAGCTCAAGAGAGCTGGAGTCCCCCCGTAGCGAACCGGAAATGGTTTGGAAATTCACATATATTTTTACAAGTTGACTACTTCTGTTTTATTCCGGATGTATTAGATAGTGGTGGAATGGGCCGTAGCATCTATCCACCGGCTTAATATCGGTAGAGACGATCCCGATTTCTTTGCTAAAGTATCGCTATTTACCGGGTTGGGTATAGCGGTTCTTCTTCTCTTGTGACGCCCGGCTTGCAGTGAGGAAAATTGTGAATTTTATCTATAACTCTAGTGTTCACGTATATAGTGGGAAAGCTTCTATCATGACATTATCGAATAAACGACCTTTAATATTATCTTATCATAAAACCCACAATCGTATTATTCCCGGTGATGTCGGTCGGTTTGCGCATGTGGATGAGCTACGCTACAGTAAGTAAGACTCGAACACCCATGCACGCGATCCCCATCTCTTACATCACCAATACAGTGAGAGGCTGTTTGGCAACCTGATGTTCGAGTGGATTGCCGTGTTCGGCAGCATGCTTTCTGGAAACATCAATTTCTGCTGTTTTGAAACTGCAGTTTGGAAACAACTTTTCCATCAGGGTAGTTTTAGGTTGATGAATTCTGTTTTTGATTCCAGTCATACTATATTTGCTTAGTTGTAATTTAACCTCTTTCATTGATCTGAGTTTTTTGTCAAAAATTTCATAATTGATGTCGGATGTTTGGCAACACATGCCATTCAAACTGCAGTTTTAGAGGGTTTACCACTCAGCCATCTCGTTGCTAAACAACCATAAATTAGCTCTAGGCCACACCTTGTGGCTGAAATTCATGGATGCGTGGTGCGGTCGGTTAACGGCTGACAGGGTATTGGTTCGGTGCCTTATGGCAACTAATTTGGGTTATTCCTATTAAATTTTAGAATTGCGGACCCCAACCTGTTTTCAGTAGTCATGGGTAAATCTATCCCTTACCTTGTAATCATGGCCGTGTCTGGATACTAGGACTAGCTTATTTGGGTAATCGTGACAGGAAAAACGTTCTGCTTAGAGAGGTTGCGTAGTGCTCAGAATACACCAACTCAGTACTGTTCAGCAGAGCCATGATGGAAATGAGAGTGGCCGCGTAGATTTGCTCCTGACTACAGAAATGGGCTAGTGTTCACCGGAAAAACACCCTGTCAGCCTAGAAGCAAACCGCGCTACGCAGCCATGAATTTCGGCCCTAGGGTAAGGGATACGGGGCCACAACCGCTGAAGCCGAGCGTTTTTCCTGTCACGACTACCGGAATCGGCTAGTCCATGTATCCCAGGGACGGCCATAATTAGCGGGAACTTGGGGGATGGCAAGAACTCGGTAGAAGAAAAACGTACTATGGTGCCGGTCGCTGGAAATCCGCCCTCAAGGTAACTACAAAAGGGGAGAAGAGAACATGAACGACAACACTAGATTAGTGTAACAAAGGGAATAGGAGTATAGAAATGAAGAGGAAGTGAGTGAGAATACAACCATGAATTTAGTTTATTCATTAAATGCAAGGGGAGGGTAGATGGTAGATTTAAAGTGGGTGAAGATTTTGTATGGGAGCAAAAAAAGTAAACAGCCAAGAATATGGCCAAATTAGGCAATTCGAGTGATATCCTATGATTACTGCCAAGGAATGCCAAGGAATGCCAAGGGATATTGTTTTTATTGCAGGCATAACCCTGTTCAAATCTACAGAAAAGTGAACAAGAGGGTCGGTTTCGGATGCCCGGCACTATCCCATACCCTGTGGCCAAAATTCATGGCTGCGTAGCGCGGTTTGCTTCTTGGCTGACAGGATGTTTTTCCGGTGAACACTAGCCCATTTCTGTAGTCGGGAGCGAATCTACGCGGCCACTCTCATTTTCATCATGGCTATGCTGAACAGTACTGAGTTGGTGTATTCTGAGCACTACACAACCTCTGAAGCAGAACGTTTCTCCTGTCGCGATTACCCAAACAGGCTAGTCCCGGTGTCCAGCCACGGCCGTGATTGCGGGGTAAGGGATAGACCGTTGGAATTCCCATTCTCGGCTAAGCGGGGGGGAAACACCGCGAACTCACACCTTGGAAGGCGAAACGAAAGGAATATACAAAGCACCTTACTAGGAGAGGCAAGTACTGTATAACGTCCTCGCACATTTTTCTTCGATTCGAGTTTTTATACTACCGGTATCATGATTTACGCAAACGGGCTAGCTACACCCATTCTAATTTGGACGGAATGCCTCAACAGCTTAAGGGAAAGGCTGTGTCGGGGGGCTGTGTCGGTTCGGGGATATGTCGGGAGTGCGAATACGCAGGGAAACTTAGGAAAGTATGCTTCAGTACTCGTACAGACTCGAGTACCCCAAATGAAAATTCCGGTTCCTATGCACACCGTGTATATCTCATCACCCCGCGAACCGACATTGCCATCCGCACAAGTATAAGTACGAGGATGGTGTTTGAAAAGACGGTTACACGGGGCGGCGCCTACCCTCATGCTACCAATGCCTGAGAACCCTTGCTTTCCGGAGAGGCCATCAGCGGGCCACGCTTCTTTCCAACGGCTATGGGATGAAGCACCCGGGGTTAGCTCTCGGGCTCACCGGGACGGGTTATCTGTATATTTTTGCTACTCAGATTCGGGCACCCCAGAGCCAACGGAGAACTTGCGTGTCTCGACTCCAAATGCCAAAGCCCATTCCACGCTTCTTGAGAGGGCTTTTCACAATGACCGGGGGGAAATCTACAGTATATCAAGAACAACGATACTGGTGGCTCCAACCGTGGGATATCCTAATTAATTCATTCCGTAGAGATAAAGTCTCGGCTTTGTATTGATAGCTCCAAATAATATCCCTTTCTTCCGTAAACACTGAAGTTGCAAGTACTGTACAGTGTTGCTTCCTGGTAAAGCACTGCCGCGATATTTTCTTTGAAGCGGAGGACACGATAATCCGCTTGCCCTAGTGGAGCGATTTTCTAGTTCGCAAAGGGAATATAATTGTCATTTCCGGTGCCCACTTGGGCGTTTCCACCGTTCTTTTAATTCCCGGACCAAAGTTCATAAATACCAGGAAAGTGAAAGGTTGCTTCAACACACTCATGATTCGGGTATCATAATTTCGTCGCCGACGAAGGATGAATTCGGTTCTGGGTGAAGCACCTCGCGGTGACCTGAAATTCGCGATAATACGGAACAAATTGTAACCAAGCTGGCTTTTAGCCACGAAGCAAGCTGTCTGCCTGCAAGTTCTCTCGTGTCAGGGGGCGGTTCTCACCACCGTGGGGCATGTACAGTACACTATCGAAGCCGTATCCTTACTATTGTTCGCCCCAAATGATAGTTTATGAATGGGTTAGCATGCTCAAGGCAATCAAGGGTGAGTTCCGGCTATCCTGGGTGGGAATATTCTGTAATTGATCAGCCTCCACGTGAGTCGGGCTATTAGCGGATACTGCTCTCGGTAGGGGATTGGGTGTTGGTAGATTTACCTTCTCATGGAGTGTATACGAGTAGTGGTGTAGACGATGGGAGTTATGGCGATTTTTATTCAACAGTAGTAGATAGGAGAATGCTGCATCAAGTTCGGCTATGTTGATAAATAGGACCCAGGATATCCAGGCATCCTTGTGGAACATTTCGCCATCGTGAGAAATAGCATTCCGACCTTTGGGCAAGTGAGGTAACTTGAAACTTTGCCTCGGTAATTCAAGCACGCTGCCATGTTGGTCCCGCGGGTTTTCACCGATGGTATTCTACTCCGAAGGGTTTAATACGGTAAGATAACACAGGGTCGGGGGTGAAAGGAAACCTTTTTCTTTTTGCCATTTACCGGTTGGACCCTGGGAGACCTGAAGAAATATCGGCGTGAGATGCGTGCCTGAGAGTGGGAGATTGGATGAATCTGATAGGAGAATTGCCTCTGTTCCCGTAACTCAGACTGCCACGATTTCTTAACCAAAGAAATCACCACTATTCACGTTACTTGTATGTCGGCTCTTGGGGCTTACCCGGGAATTTCTAGTGAGAGGAATTGTGACTTTTGATTGTGGTCCTGCGGTGTACCGTGTGATCGCTCAGTATATAGTGAGAGATCTTCGGTTGTATTGGTATTAGGTAGGAAAGCTATGGTTATATTAACCTAGGGCCCACGAAATTGTTGGTGCTAAAAATGTTTGCGGTCTCCATGAGAAATTACCTCTGCAGAGTTGAGCACCCAGGGCGCGTTAAGTTATACGGGTCTAATCGGGCTTCTTCTTAGTTATCGCTGGCTGTAGCAGATTCTGGATACTGTAGCAGTTTTTACCGTGAGAAAACTTGAGCGATACAAGGGTAAGGGATCCATCAACCGGAACAAACAGGGATATTTAGCTAGTCAGACTCGATTTGTAACTTTAGGGAGGGATGAGATAACTCGTACACATTTTGCCGCATCAGGCGTATCGATACAGCAGCCACCAGAGAGAGGTTGTTGATTTTATACCATGGGGTTGAATTGTACTTTTCTGCACGCCAAAAGAAAGAGAAGTTTGTCCCTAACCTTTACCTGCGTGCTGGGAGCTCTGTTCAGAACTACGCTTCACTCTTGACAAATGGTGGCCCCCTGGTATATTCGGGTATGAGTAAAGGTCAGTGACAGACTTCTTGTTTCGGCGTGTAAGGTACAGTACTCGTACAAGTATAATGGTCTTGGTATGAGGCCTTATCTGTAATGCTGCTTTGACGCCTTCCCGCCCCCGCTTTTCATCAGCAGGACACCACCCCTCTTCAACTCCGGAGAAAATCATGAACTGACCATACTCTATAAGCCCCCCTCAACATCACCTTTTATGGTTGCAAAAAAATATCTACAACAGCGCAAGCAGTGGAGAGCGGAAGATGTCTCAACCAACCTTCAAAGATAACAGAATCTGTTTCAATACGAGTAATACGAATTATGTTAATGTGTGGAGAAACTATACCGCAGTCGATGATCGGTCTCAACTCTTAACCTGGTTATCACCCCTTGAAGCGCGCTTGCGCCACCGAGACATTCAAGAGCGCCGTCTCGGCAATGTGGGAGGATGGCTCGTGCAAACTGCGGTATTCAGAACGTGGTACGACTGGAGCTGTAGAGGTGAAGGCAAGAACAAAGTCTTGTTTTGTTATGGACATCCCGGGGTCGGCAAGACATTTATCAGGTAACCAAAATCATTATCGAGCGGAGGGGAAAGCGTGCCAGTGCTAACAAGCGCCAATGACAGTTCGATGGTAGTAGGCAAACTGTGCGATCGGGCCGGAGGAGGAGGCGCCGCCATAGCGTGTTTTTATTTTGACTTCGCGGAGCGAGAGGAGCAATCGGCGGCCAGCGTTCTGGATTCCTTGTTGAAACAGATGGTAAGCGCAATGGAGGAGGTTCCGGAGGAGGTGTCGCGGGCATTTCAAGAGCAGAAGAAGGTCATTGGTGGACGCGAGCCGCGACTACCTGATATCGTGAGGATGCTACGGACAATCACATCTTCGCAACGCATTTTCGTGTGCATCGCCTCACTTGACGAATGTGCGGCAGCGCATCGAACCAAACTCCAGGATTCACTAGGCCAAGCCCTAGAAAAGTCCCTGTGCACGCGACTATTCTTGACTGGAAGGTCCCATGCTCGGGCCGAGGTGGAAAAGCGTCTTGCCGGGCGAGTGATAAGTGTTTTGATAATTCCCGACCAAGATGATATCGTCAGATACCTTCGCGTTAGACTAGCCGAGGACGAAACTCCGGATGCAATGAACCAGAGTCTCGACGCAGAAACTTTGCGGAAGATTCTGGAAAACATATCAGAAATGTATGCCTGGCAGTAAAACTGGGAATTCCATCCCACGTCATCTGCTAATCGATATATATAGGTTTCTGCTGGTCCCCTTGAATATTCAATCAATCTCAAAAGAATCGACTATGCGCCGGAGACAAGAAAAGCTGAGTAAGATGAGAGATGGGTTAGGGTTGGGAGATGCCTATGGTGCGACAATAGAGCGGATTAAGGCGCAGGGTGGGGATAAATCGAGACTCGGGATTGCGGCTTTGATGTGGGTGAGTCATGCGGAACGGCCGATGCGGGCAGATGAGCTCTGCCACGCCCTAGCCATCGAGCTAGGCTCCACGGATATTGACGTTGCCAATGTCCCTTCGATGTCGACACTGGCGAGCTGCTGTCAAGGGCTCATCACTGTGGACAGGAAGGCATCAACTGTGCGACTAATCCATTTTACTCTCCAAGAGGACCTCTCCGCTCATCCCAATATTTTCAATATACCTCACTCCACAATGGCAGAAATCTGTTTGACCTATCTTAACTCACCGCGGGTAAAGGCCCTTTCATCTGATACCTCTCCTGACACCCAAGGCACACCCTTTCTAGAATACTGTTCCATATACTGGGGAGTCCATGCGAAAAGGGAACTCTCCAACTGCGCGAGATCACTTGCGCTAAGCCTTGTCCGGGAGGATTATAGCCACATATCCACCATGTTTCTTGCCACGCAAGTACGAGGTGTGTATCTCCAAGATGTTGGTATTTGCTCTCCGTTCAGTGGACTTCACTGCGCATCGTTCTTCGGAATCGCGGAGGTTGTAGTTGCTTTGCTATGGATGAGATGTGGTAATATCGACGGGGAAGATTTCTTGGGGTGTACTCCACTTGAATGGGCAGCTCACAATGGGCATGAGGAAGTGGTAAGGGTACTACTCGGGCGGGGAGAAGTAAATCCTGAGAAGTCAGCAAAGGACAGCCGGACGCCACTCTTGTTTGCCGCTTCCAATGGACATGAGGGAGTGGTGAAAACACTACTCTCATGCGAAAGGGTCAATCCCGACGAACCCAAGAACTTCGGCGGAACACCACTCTCGTTTGCCGCCGAGAATGGACATGAGGGAGTAGTGAAAATACTTCTCGCACACGAAGGGGTCAATCCCGATAAGCCAGATGAAAGGGGCCAAACGCCGCTTTCGTTTGCCGCTATTAAAGGACATGAGGAAGTAGTGAAAATACTACTATTACGCGAAGAGGTCAACCCCGACCCGCTAGACGATGGTGGCCAAACGCCGCTCTCGTTGGCCGCTGATAATGGACATGGGGGAGTATTGAAAACACTACTTGCGTGCGGAAAGGTCAGCCCCGATAAGCCCGACGATTTCGGCAGGTCGCCGCTCTCGTTTGCCGCTCAGTATGGTTACGAGGGAATGGTGAAAATACTACTCGCACGCGAAGAGGTCAATCCCGACAAGCCCAAGAATTTCGGTAGATCACCGCTCTCGCTTGCGGCTGAGAATGGACAGGGTGGGGTGGTAGAGATGCTGCTTGCACGCGAAGAGGTCAATCCCGACAAGTCAGATGACAGGGGCCAAACGCCTCTCTCGTTTGCCGCTGAGAAAGGACATGAGGGAGTAGTGAAAATACTACTCGCACGTGAAGAGGTCAATCCCGACAAGCCCGATAATTTTGATAGATCACCGCTCTCGTTTGCCGCTGGGAATGGATATGAGGGAGTTGTGGAAATACTTTTCGCACGCAAAGAAGTCGTCCCCGACAGGCGAGATTGTTCCGGCAGAACGCCGCTCTCGTTTGCCGCTGGGGATAGATTCGAGGGAGTGGTGGAAATACTACTAGCACGCGAGGAGGTCAACCCCGACCAACCTGATAATTCCTGCCTAACACCGCTCTTGTTTGCGGCTTTGCGTGGACATGAGGGGGTGGTCACAATACTGCTTGCGTGGGGAAAGGTCAATCCCGACAAGCCCGATAATTCTGGCAGATCACCGCTCTCTTTGGCCGCTTCGAATGGACATTAGGGAGTGGTAAAAATACTTCTAGCGCGCGGAGATGTCGACCCCAACAAGCTAGATAATTGCGGTAGAACACGGCTCTCGGTTGCAGCTTGGAATGGTTATGAGGGAGTGGTGGAAATACTTCTCGCATGCAAAGAAGTCGTCCCCGACATGCCAGATCGTTCCGGTAGATCACCGCTCTCGCTTGCCGCCGAGGGTGGACATGAGGGAGTGGTGAAAACACTACTCGCACGAGCAGAGGTCAACCCTGACAAGCTAGATAATTCCGGAAGAACACCGCTCTCGTTCGCCGCTGAGAATGAGCGTGAGGCAGTGGTGAAAGTACTGCTAGCACGCGAAGAGGTCACCCCCGACGCGCGAGATAATAATGACACAACACCGCTCGAGTACGCCGCCCGCCGTGGGCATGAGGGTGTGGTGATGGCCTTGCTCGAACAGAAACGGGTCAACCCCGATAAGCCAGATAATGCCGACAGAACGCCGCTCTCAATGGCTGCCAGGCACCGCCATAAATGGGTGGCAGCGCTACTCCAGTCTCGCGAAACGAGAACCGCTAGCCCGAGTTGAAGCCAAAGCGAGACCACCTCGTGCAAATCACCAAGCACTGTCCTACATCCCCTTTCGCAGTGTGTTCCTCACGGAGGTTGTCTGTGGGCGTCACCCTTTATGGTCCAAGGAAATCCTTTGAGTAGGAATGTGCTATCACATCCGCCTCGGCATTACTAGTGATTTGGTTTTGTAGTCGAGTGAGGATTCTTGGGTTTCTGTTTGCAAAGTAGAGTAGAGTTTGCTGGTTGGGGGGTGGGGGGGGTAACTCTATCGTTTTGTGGTCAGATTTATTCCTTACAGTTTTCACATCATCATATTTAAGTTTCTCCGACCTATATTTTTGGTTGTGTCTTTCGCTTTTTTTCTTGTGCAATATTTCTTTTCTTCCTTTCCTTCCCCTCCCCCGCCCTGAGTGATAGTATAAAGTACAGCATTTTTAAATCAAGGTAAAGTCGTGTATGATAGCGTAAAGATACTAGGGGAGGTTTTCAACAATTTTATAAACACCGCACCTACGATTGGAGGCTGGTCACCGCAAGTGATATGTCTTGATGCACAGTACCGTATCTCACTCAGAACATACCCGATGTTACGCCTGCCATCGAAATGAGTATGGAGGGTGGGGGCTAGCACCTGGGGTCTCCCAGTCACTCATCTCCCTCACTCGTCTCAGGATCAAATCGATGACGTGAATCATGCTAGTGGAAGGCAAAGTTATAATGTGGCGATTATAATATTTGGGGGCTATAAGACACCGGGTAGAATCCGAGTTGATGCGGCCGAATAGCCAACATCGCTAGAGTACACTTCGGGAAACTTGGCGAGAGCATCTCCAAAATGCTTGCGGAGAGTCTCTCTCGCGGTGATAACGGAACCCTTTCCTAATCACTATGAACGGGTATTTGGGAAAAGCACACGGGAGTCTTTCCTCTCCCAAACTGGAGATTCCCTCATCCAAGTTGAAGGAGGAGGGATCAAAGAGCCTACAGTGTCGTATGGTGCCATCCGCGAGTCAATCAAAGGGCAAGGGGAGATTTAGACGAATGCGGAGGCTTCTCTTCTTTCCCTTTGGGACGATAATTATAACACCGCATTAATTCGGGTAGAAATCATGCGGTACTGGAGTATGGTACTATTACTGGTAGTAAACCGAGGTGTGGATTAAGTTACAGGTCTGGTTAGCGCAGGTACTATATGTATAGTTAAGCTAGGATAAGTGGTTGCGCCCGCAACGAGATTGCACCCACAGCGAGATTCTTTCCTTTGAAGACAACTCTCTCAACTTGATTCCTTGATTATTGGTTTGTTACTAGTAGTACGGGAAGGAATCTCGCTGTCTACAGCCTTTCAATTACAGCGAGGGCTAGGGTTTTGGGGGGATCACTCAATCGACGCCCTTGGAGTCCTTCTCGTGAGGGTCTCGTTGCCGGCATGGTCTTATCGTTTTTCGTCGATTCGACTTCGGGTCTTGGAGGTTTCGTCCCCTGGGTTTATATGTGTGCAATTTTGGCCTCCTTTGCGGTGATTTTTCGAGTCGTTTGAGGCCTCTTTGTTGGGGCTCGCTGGAGCGGGCGGTGGAATGGGGCTCACGGGTGTGGGGGAGGTCTGGTGGCATATCGGAAAGTGCTTGAGCCACGTTGTGGTTGAGCACAGGCTGCTCCGTCATTGGGATGGTGTGGCTGGCGGTTGCTGCAGTGGCTGGGAGGTGCTCGGGGGTTTTCGGAACGAGCCCGTGGACCGTCAAATTGTTCCGGTTTTCTTTTGTGGAGGAGGGTTGCGAGATTAGTCTGCCGACATATTTAGTATGAGTACAGGTAGTGTTTTGATGGATCGTCGGTGTTTTTTTGCTTTTCGTTTTTTTGTTTGTTGGCTAGCGGATGGCAGATAGGTTTAGCTAGTATAAATTTGAGACGTGGGCGCGACTGCTTTTACTGTTGTCTGTCGGGAACGGGTTATGGCGTCCGGTGTCAAGTTATGCTCGAATACCGGTGACATATCATAGTTCCATCCAGAATCCCGAGTGCTGGTACTGTTATCGTTTCTTGTGCCGATTCAACTGTTGCAACCTCTTTTCTTTTGTTCATGCATTATAGCATCCTCCCGCGGCAGGGAGCGCGGTGTCCCTGAAGCGTCGCCTCGGCCAAAGGCAGGACTTAGCACGAATCGGAGCTCGGTTACATAATCTACAGGGACCTTGTTGCAGTTGATTGATAACTCCTCAACAACACCACCTATCGTCGGTTGCCGTGAATATTGGAGTCCACGACTGACTGCGCAAGCGGCAAAGAAGGAAGATGTTTCAACCTACAATCGATTATAATAACAACTGCTTCAATGAGATGAATTATGTTAACGTGTGGTACAATTTCCCTGTGGTCGATGACCGATCTCAACTCCTAACCTGGTTATCACCCTTGGAACCACGGTTACGGCATCAGGATGTTCGAGAGCGCCGTGTGGGTAATGTAGGGGAGTGGCTCATGCAAGCCGAGGAATTCAGAAGATGGCATGACAAGGGTGTGGAAGGTGACGGGGATGAGGCAGTCTTGTTTTGCTATGGAGATCCGGGAGTCGACAAGACTTTTATCAGATAACCGGGGTTATTCTAGCCGGGAGCCCGCACAGAGCCAGTGCTAACAAGCCGTGATGAGAGTTCCCTGGTAGTGGACAGGCTCTGCGATCAAGCCGGACAAAGCTGTGCCGTTGCGTGTTTTTACTTTGACTTTGCGGCGCGGAAGGAGCAGTCGGCGACCAGCACGCTAGGCTCCTTGCTAAAACAAACAGTTACCGGAATGGAAAGAATTCCGGAGGAGGTATCGCAGGCCTTTCAGGAACAGAAAATGGTCATTGGCGGACGGGGGTCAGGACTTCTTGATATTGTGGAGATGCTACAAGCTATCATGTCCTCACAGCGCACATACATGTGCATAGACGCTCTAAACGAATGCGCGGCAGCGCATCGAGTCAAGATCCTTGATTCACTCAAACAGGTTCTCGACAAGTCTGCGGGCACTCGAATATTTGTCACTGGGAGGCCTCACATTCGTTCTGAGATCGAAAAGCGTCTTGCTTGATGAGTGAGGAGTATATCCATAGGCCCCAACCGCGGTGATATAATTACATACATTCGTGCTAAACTGGGCGAAGATGAAACCCCGGATGCCATGGATGAGAGTCTGAAGGCAGACATTCTGCAGAATATTCCAGAGAATCTATCAGAAATGTACGTATGGGCAATGGTGCCGCGAATCCCATCCAGAATATCTTCTCATAGCCATATCTAGGTTTCTACTCGCTTCCTTAAATATCGAAGCAATCTTACAAGAATCGACAATCCGTCGGAGACGAGAAAAGCTGAGCAAGATTACAGATGGGCTGGGTTGGGAGATGCCTACGGGGCGACGATAGAACGGGCAAAGGCGCAGGACTGAGATAAATTGAGACTCGGGATTGCAGCTTTGATGTGGGTTCGTCACGCGGAACGGCCGTTGCAGGCGGATGAACTCTGCCTTGCCCTAGCTGTCGAGGTGGGCTCTACGGATTTCGATGCTGCCAACATCCCTTCAATGTCGACACTAGCTAGCTGCTGTCAAGGGCTTATTACTGTGGATAAGGAAGCATCAACTGTGCGACTGATCCATTTTACCCTCCAAGAGTACCTCTCCGCTCATCCCAATATTTTCAACAGACCTGACTCGACAATGGCGGAAATTTGTTTGACATATTTGAATTCCAAACAAGCGAAGGCCCTTTCGGCCGATTCCTATCCTATCACCCAGTGCACACCATTTCTAGGATATTGTTCGGTATATTGGGGAGTCCATGCGAAGAGGGAACTCTCGGACTGTGCGAGATCTCTTGCGCTGCGACTTGCTCAGAGGACTATGGCCACATATCCACCAAATTTCTTTTGACGCAAGTAGGATATTTGTACCCTGGGGCCTCTGATACATGCTCACCGTTCAGTGGATTGCACTGCGTGTCGGTCTTGGGAATTTCCGAGACTGCAGCTGCATTAATAGACATGGGATGCGATGATCTCAACGGTGGAGATTTTTTGGGGTATACACCACTTGCACGGGCGGCTCATAATAAGCATGAGGGAGTCGTTAAAATGCTGCTCGGGCGGAAGAAAGTCAGCCTCGAGAGGCCAGATAATTTTGGCTAAACACCGCTCTCGTTCGCCGCTTGGAATGGACATGAGCGAGTGATGAAGATACTACTCGGGCGCCCAGAGGTTAACCCTGAGACGCCAAACACTTTTGGCGAAACTGCACTCTCGTTCGCCGCTTGGTATGGGCGTGGGGCGGTAGTGAAACTACTACTCGGGCGGGAAGAGGTCAACCCCGGCAAGCCAAATAATTACGGTTTGACACCGCTCTCGCTCGCCGCTTGGGGTGGGCATGCGGGAGTGATAGAGATGCTACTCGGGCGGGAAGACGTCAACCCCGATCAACCAGATAAGTATTGTCAGACACCGCTTTCGCCCGCCGCTCGTGATGGACATGAGGGAGTGGCGAAGATTCTACTTGGGCGACCAGTGGTCAACCCAGACACCAAATAGTTTTGGCGCAACACCGCTCTCGTTTGCCGCTTGGGGTGGACATGAGACAGTGGTGAAAATGCTACTCGGGCGGGGAGAGGTCACCCCCGACAAGCCAAACCGTAGCGGGAGAACACCGCTCTCATTTGCCGTTTGGGGTGGGCATGTAGAAGTGGTGAAAATTCTGCTCGAGCTGAAAGAGGTCAACCCCGACATGCCGGATAATGGCGGCCAAACACCGCGCTTGATCGCTGCTAAGCTCGACCACAGAAGGATAGTCGCGCTGCTACTAAAATCGCGTAATGCGGGAGCCGTTATTACGAGTTGAGATCTAGGAATATCTCCTTGTGGAAATCACCCCTTCTCCTACCCATTGGCCTTTGCACTCTGTTACTCGCGGAGCTTGTCTGTGGGCGCCACCCTCTGTGCACAAAGGAATCTGGTACGTTGGGAATACAACATTATGCCCTCCTAAACCTCCTTCGAGATTTGCTTCAAAGTCGAGTGAGGATTCATGACTCCCTACTTGAAAAGGATAGTATAGTTTCCTTCGCGGGGGCGAATTGTTCTATTGTTGTGAGAGGGCCCAGTTTGTAACTTGCGGTTTTTACTCCGTCGTTCTTAATTTCCCCCCCAGCTGTAACTGCTTGGCTCCGCGTTTTTCTTTTTCACGTACCATTCTTTTTCTTCCTTCCCCGCGACTGATAGATAAGCTGTATATAGACTATTGTTTAGATAGCAGAAAGGTGGTGCATCCCAATGCGAAGACTCTTGAGCCAACAACGAACAACCATTTAGAGCCCGTGCTTGCAAGTGGGGACTTGTCACCACATATGATATTCCTCTATGAATAATACGATATCACACTTGGCGGATACCCGCTGGCCACCCGCTACCATCGTGAACATGGGGGGTGGGGGCAGAAGATAGGCTTCTCGTGTCACGCTTTAGCTTCGTTCTCTTCTCGACCAATTTCGTAGCACGAAACATACCAACAGAGGAACACCCCAGAAGATATACTGTAGCACGTATTCGGGAACTTACTGACAAGGCTCTCCTAGTATAACCCGCGGGAATGCCACCGCATGGCCGCCACAACGATACCGCACCCCGTGAGATTGGCAAGAGAGAACACCCCCAATCGCTTGCCGAGAGGCTGCCCGGGAATGGCAGGGTGCTTTCCTGGTGACCGAAAGAAAGCATCAAGGAAAATTGGAAGGGTTTGTTTCAGTTCCCACACCGGGATCACCTCCACCAGATTCAAAAGGGATGGGAGAGCCTAGAGCGGTCTAAGATTCTGTCTAGGAGCGAATTCCGGAGGCGGGGGGCGTGAGGCAAATGTTTTTTTTTTGTTCTCTGTACGATGATCAATCAACTGAGTGGAGATTCCTATGGTTATATTTTAGGATAGAATGCGGTCGAGATTACCCCAGACGTCTGGATTGGCGCAAGGGCGGATAGGCTACTGTCGCCTACCAGGCTAGATTTGGCGCTCGGTATCGGAGCTGCGTTTGAATGGTTGTTCAGGCAGGGTGTGATTTAATCAACCTACCTCTATTGACCTTGCTCAAGTTTCATCTAGCCGTGGCCTCAGCAGTCGAAGCCGCGAGTATCGCATAAGTGGCCGGAGCTTCTGGTTCTGCTGGCCCGCCGGCAAACACTGCTCTTGGAGGGGGTTACTGCTTTGGCGAATTGTCTTGGTGGATGCGGTTAGCCGTGGTGGGTTATTTCTGACGAAGTTATTTGTTATCTGGTAATGCTATGGTGGAATCTATGGACGGCACTCTGTTTGGCTGTGTCCATGATGACGTAAAAACAGGCTTCTCAAAGCACCCGTACAGAACAATGCATCGCAAGCAAGAGCTTCCTAATCTTTGGACACAACAGATAAAACTCTGTTGCTGTGATTAGAATTAGTGGTTATGTCAGCCTTGCAGAGTTGCACCGGCTCGTAAGTGCTTATCATTATACCTCATAGGGCGATTCTAGTCATAGCGGGGTACTATACACCACCAAAGGTGTGTTCCAATTGTTTACCCCACGCGGTAGTTCATAAACGGGCTGCCATGCTCAGGTGAAATCAAGGCTGTGTTCCGGCTATGAGGGGGGAATATTTTGTAAGTGATTGGAGTTTCCGGGTCGGCTATTGGCAAAAACTGCTTTGGTAACGATCGGAGCCGGGATCTCCAGCTACCTCGGAGGACATTCCGCCGTAATGAAAAGAGCCTTCCGATCTTTGGCACATGAGGTATTTGAGTAACTTAAGGCTTTACCCGGTAGTTTAAGTTCGCCGCCATAGTGGCCCTGCGCATTTCCACCTACGGTTGAAGGTTTACTATGGTATGGCAAGTTGCCCCGAGTGCAAAAAGACCCTCATTTTTTCTACTATCTATCGGTAATCAACTCCTGGAGATTAGGAGGGACATCAATGTTAAATGCGTGCCTGGGAGCGGAAGATTGGAACGATGTCATTGGAGAATTGCTTTTGTGCCCGTAATGAAGACTGCCGCGATTTCTTAACCGAAGAAATTACCACCATTCGTGCTACTCGTATGTCGGCTCTTGGGATTTTCCTGGGGACTTTTAGCGAGAGAAATTGTGACCTTTGTTTGAGATTGTGGTTGCCCTGCACTGCCCTGCACCGTGAAATCGTGCGATATAGAATGGGAGAGCTTCGGTGGCACTGGTACTGGCATTACGCCACCGAGACATTCAAGAGCGCCGTGCCGACAAGGTAGGAGAATGGCTCATGCAAACTGAGGAATTCAGAACGTTGTACGACTCGAGCTGTGGAGGTGTAGGCAATAACGAGGTCCTGGTTTGTTAAGGAGATCCGGGAGTCGGCAAGACATTCATCAGGTAACTAGCATTATCATCGCGCGGAGCGGACAGCGTGCCAGTGCTGACGAGCCGCGATGACAGTTCGCTGGTAGTAGACAAACTTTGCGATCAGGCCGGAGGAGAAAACACAGCCGTGGTGTGTTTTGACTTCGATTTGGCGGCGAGAAAGGAGCAGTTGGCAACCTGTATTCAGGGATCCTTGCTGAAACAGATGGTAAGCGGAATAGAAGGGATTCTGGAGCGGGTACCGCAGCCGTTTCAAGAGCAGAAGAAGGCCATTGGTGGACGGGTGCCACGACTTTCTGATATCCCGTAGATGCTGCAGACAATCACATCCGCGCAGCGCACTTTCGTGTGCATCGACCCACTTGACGGATGTGCGGCAGCGCATCGGGTCCAGCTTCTGGAAAGTCCCCGTATACGCGACTATTCTTGACTGAAAGGTCCCATATTCGGGCTGAGGTGGAAAAGCGTCTTGCTGGAAGAGTGATGAGTGTTTTGGTAATTCCGGACCAAGGTGGTGTCATCAGATATCTTTGTATTAGACTAGACGAGGACGAAACTCCAGGTGCCATGAATGCGAGCCTAGAGGCAGACATTCTGCGGAAAATTCCGGAAAACGTATCGGAAATGTATATTTAGGCAGTGGAACTGCGAATCCCATCCCATGTCAGTTGCTAGTCGATATATATAGGTTTCTGCTAGTCTCCCTGGATATTGAAGCAATCTTACAAGAATCGACAATCCGTCGGAGACGTGAACAGCTGTGTACGGTGACAAATGGGTTAGGGCTTGGAGATACATATGGTGCGACAATAGAGCGGATAAAGGGGCAGGGTGGGGATAAATCGAGACTCGGGATTGCAGCTTTGATGTGGGTAAGTTATGCCGAACGGCCGATGCAAACGGATGAACTCTGCCATGCTCTAGCGCTCGAGCTAGGCTCCACCGATTTTGATTCTGCAAACATCCCTTCGATGTCGACACTGGCGAGCTGTTGTCAAGGGCCCATCACTGTGGACAGGAGGGCATCAACTGTGCGACTGGTCCATTTTACTACCTAAGAGTACCTCACCGCTCATCCCGATATTTTCAATAAGCCTCACTCCACAATGGCAGAAATCTACTTAGCGTATCTGAATTCCCAACAGATCAAGGCCCATTCGGCCGACCCCTGAGCCCGCACCCGAGACGCACACATATCCACCAAGTATCTTTTCAGGCCAGTACGGCATGTGTATTTTTTGGAGTGACAACATTTGCCCTCCGTTTAGTAGACTATACTGCCCATCGTTCTTCGGAATCGCTGAGGTTGTAGTTGCACTGACAGGCATAGGAAGTAGCGATACCAACGCGGGAGATTTCTTGGGGCACGCTCCACTTGCATGGGCAGCTCACAATGGGCACGAGGAAGTGGTAAAGGCACTATTCGGACGGGGTGAAGCATATCCTGAGAAGCCAGCGAGGAGCGGCCGGACCTCGCTCTCATTCCACGCTTCGAAGGGACATGAGCGGGTGGTGAAAAGACTGCTCGCACATGAAGCAGTCAACTCCGACCGGCCAGATAATTTCGGCCTAACGCCGCTCATGTTTGCCGCTGGCAATGGAGATGTGGGAGTGGTGAAAATACTACTCGCATGCGAAGAGGTCGACCCAGACGAGCCAGATAATTCTGGCAGAACACCGCTCTTGTTTGCCGCTTGCTATGAACATGAGGGAGTGGTGAGAATACTTCTCCCACGCGAGAATGTCAATCATGACAAGCCAGGTAATTCCGCCACGGCACCGCTCCTGTTTGGTGCTTGGAGTGGATATGAGGGAGTGGTGAAAATACAATTAGCACTCGAGGAAGTCGGTCTTGGCGGGCCGGGTAATTCCGGCAGATCACCGCTCTTATTTGCGTCTCGCTTTGGGCGTGAGGGGGGGTAAAAATACTACTCGCACGCGTAGGGGTCAATCCGGACAAGCCAGAAAACTCCGGCAGGACACCGCTCTCGTTTCCCGCTCGGAATGGACATGAGGGAGTGGTAAAATTACTACTCGCACGTGAAGAGGTCGACCCAGACGGGTCGAGCAGTGAGGGCCAAACGCCGCTCTCGTTTGCCGCTTGCAAAGGACATGAGGGAGAGATGAAAATACTTCTCACGCGTGAGGAGGTAAATCCCGACAAGCCTGATATTTTCGTCATAACACCGCTCTTGTTTGCAGCTTCGACTGGTTATGAGGAAGTGATGGAAATACTTCCCGCACGCAAAAAGGTCGACCCAGACGGGCGAGATGATGAGGGTCAAACACCGATCTCGTTTGCCGCTCGGAATGGACATTAGGGGGTGGTGAAAATACTACTCGCACGCTAAGAGATCGACCCAGACGGGCCAGATGATGAGGGTCAAACGCCGTTCTCGTTTGTCGCTTGCAATGGACATGAGTGATTGGTGAAAATACTACTGGCACGCGAAGGGATCAATCCCGACAAGCCAGATAATTCCGGCATAACACCGCTCTCGTTTGCAGCTTCGAATGGTAATGAGGGAGTGGTGGAAATACTTCTCGCATGCAAAAAGGTCGACCCCGACAAGCCAGATCGTTCCGGTAGATCTTGGTTGGAAAGGGATGATTAACTGGATGAAACCCGGTGGAATAAAAATCTTTCATGGTGAAGGATGATCCAATTACTATAGTTTAGTGTATTAGATTGGTTTGTGAGAGGTGACAAATTTATTGGCACGGATGTGAAGTTGATTGGTATTTCCTGGCGGAGGTGAGATACCGCTTGGAATTGATGCCAGTGTTGAGCAAAAACGGAAACGTTTGTGCGGGAGAAATCCGGAATAGATCCCAGTTGTGACCCCGGCCAATGCTCCCTCAGGGAGGGATTTTATAACTAACGTACGGTATGATACTATACCTGTAGGTTATCAGACTGGGAACCGTCGGCGGGCTTAGGGCTTAGGTTGGGGGAAGAAATTTTTAAAAGGGTGTCAATCACCAGCCACACACAACCAGATTTCCGATAACCCCCGATCAGGTTCGACTCGTGCATGACTGTCTTGATGATTAACTTGCTGACTGGAGACATCCGGTTTCTTGATAGAAAAAAATATCATGGCTGATAATTTTCAACACGCCCAGCACGCCGCCCCCGAACCCCAACCCGCCAACATTCCGAACGGGGTCCACGTTGCAGGACGCCCTGGAGTTGACCTTGTGGCTCTTCAGGCTGACTTAGCCAAGGCGCAGCAAGATATAGTTAATCTACAGGCGCAAGTGGTAGCCCTGAAATCAGAGTAAGCAAATCATGATCTGTGCCACCCAACCTTTGGTCAAATTACTGGTTTTTTCTTTTCTTTCTCTTATTTCCTTTTTTTTTTTTTTTTATACTAGTAGTTAGTCACGGCAGAAGCTAAATGCGCTGTAAGCTAGGAATGATTTGCTTCAGGTTCGCCTCTTTAATTGTGGCGCCCGAGCAGACGGCCCAATTCGATATCCTGCCCATATCTTCCCCGACTACCCAAGGGTCCCACTTACCAGAGAAAACTTAGTCAGCACGACTGGTAATTTCTTCCTCTAAAACCCTAATTCTCTGATCTGATACTAATATTTATGTAGAGGAGGAGTGCGATCAGGGTGCCGCGATCCTTGGGCTTTTCAACCGCGGTCAAGGGGTCGAACATGACATGGGTCGCCGCTTGATTGCGCGCTATCTTGGGCTTGAATCATTTTTCTTTTGGGAATAACGGTACACTAATAAATATTCTTTCTCCCCACTATTCTAATTAAGTGAATACACACCTAGCTGTTTTAAAGGTTATCACGTCCAACGTAAAAGCAACATTTTAGCTTCTCCGCAGTCTGTCACTACTGTAACTGTGCGATTGAGTGAGCTCCGTATTGTCGTGGATTTCTGCGCCCTGTACTATGTTGTAGCTGCAACCTTTTGCACGGAAGAGGCACTCTATTGAAGCCTAATACCTGTTTGTAGATAAAGAAATTCCAGGCTTGAATGGAAATTATTTTCGAGAGGCAGAGAGGAATAAAAGATACCGATATTGACCTGTTAACTTTGCGACTTATCCTTCTACAATGGTGGGTGAGCCACCCGCTTTAAATACAAAAAAACAAGGACTAATTTATCGGGAGTCTTCCTCTCAGGATCCTATCTTGTCCGTCACTCCACACTCCATCTCCTTAGGGCTCGTTCTAGCTTTTACCTTACAAGGACTATTTTCTCACCGCCATGGTTCTTCGCTGTCTTCTCCGGTTCCTCGCATTACTCTCCTATCTTGGTTTTTCTTTCCGGTCCCTACACCGGAGATAGTTCCGCTGGTCCTTACACCGTTGATAGTTCCGCCGGTCCTTATCCCGGTACCTTCTTCACCGCACTTATATTGCTCATTATCCGGTTGGTTTCGTTTTTTTCGCCATTCGTCCCGCTCCCAGTAGTCGTATTCGCTCATGTACCATTGTCCTCCCTATCACTTCGCTCGTACATAAAATGAAAAAACATAATGCTGACCAAACAAAGCCTGCAGGCCGGCTTCTGGGTAAGCGCCGGTGATTAACAATAGTAGAGAGGATTTGTGCCGCTACATACCCAGCATATCCTTATCCGAGAGTCGACTATGAGTACCAGTACCCGCATCCCCATTTTAATCCATGGTTCTTCAAATTCCTCCCGGCTATTGAATACCTCGTCTGGCAACTAAACAATAGACAAAGCCGGATTCCTAATATTTACTAGAACCAATCTTCGCAGCTGGCTGATACTGAGCTTTCCGCATTAGTCTACAACTATAATACCCTGACCACGTAATAGTAGTGTCCTCTAACTGGTCGATTGATCCTTAGTAGTTAGGTAGGAATTATTACAAACTCATAACTAAACCTCAGATTGAAATATTCCTGCCAGGGATGATATTTTGCAGAGTTCATATCTCTTTGCCAACCTTTGGGTACATACCTATATAGCCTGACGGCTGAAGTGGTTGGCAGACTAGTGCCACATACCGGTTCTTTAAAGAAGATTGGGTAGTATACATGGCATGAAACCAGTTTCCTACAACACCGAGAACCTCCAAAGTACGAGGATAAAACCAAAGACTATCTCATCTACTCAAAGTAGAATGTGTATGCATGCATTAGTTAAGGAAGATACCAAGGCGGTCGATCCTAACTTTAACATGGAAAAAGACCACTTCTCTACAACAACCATACGTCCATAATGACAGATGAGGGGTTAAAAAGTAAGATCGAGGAGGCAGAACATGATTCTCCCTTAGCGGGGCACTTTGGGACATACAAGACTATGGGTAGGGTTAGGGCAAACTTCTACAGGCCTAATATGGATGAGTATATCACGCAATATGTTCGTACAGGGGATATATGTCAGCAGGGTAAGACGGCAAGGCACTAGAAGTATGGACTGCATGAGCCTATATAGATACCGCTGAGCCGATGGAAGACAGTTTCCGCGGACTTCATTGCATCATTGCGGGAATGAAAGAGGTATACAAAGATCTGGGTTATAGTGGAGAGGTTTTCGAAAATGGCGCCTTCTTACCCCTAGTGACGCAGGTACCTGTTGGAGATTTGGCCCTAACATTCTCAAAGGAGGTTCGGCCTTTCCATTGGTCACCAGAAAGCATCATATCGGATCAAGATGGCCGATTCATGTCTAAGTTTTGGACTAGCTTAATGAAATTGTTAAGAGTTAAGCCGAATATTTCGACTACCTTCCACCATCAAACTGATGTGCAAACCGCAATGGTAAACTAGACTTTGGAGCAATCCATTCATAGTCATTGGTCCTCTCAGCAGGACACCTGGGGCGAGCAACTTCCTATTGCGGAGTAAGCTTATAACACCTCAACGTCGGAATCGACAAAGGTCTCTTCCTTCGAGATCCATTATGGGTTTAATCCGGAAACCAATTGGTCCAAGTCCGTTCCACGGAGTCAAGGTATACACGCAGCCAAGTAGTGAGCTACTGGTAAAGGACAGGGAAGGGACATCAACGGATATTCGAGACAGGGTACATGAGGTTCAAGAGAGACAACGAAAATTTCTTGACCAGAAAATGATACCAGCACCGCGGTATACCTTCGTGAGAAGATGTTAGAGCAGGCTGGCTTAAGAGGGCCGACCGGCTAATGATGAATCAAAAAACATGAGAACAAGGAGCCCGATGTAAAAACAAGACCATCCTATGTTCGGGCCCTGCGTGGTCTTATGCAAGGTTGGTTCTGCCGCTGATGAGATTCAACTAGCAGACCGTTGCGGTATACATCAGTTTGCAACATTGATCCCTTAGAACTATGTAGGGAGAATTCAATTGGCAGGCGTACAGGAGAGGTACCAATTCCCGATATAGTAGTCAAGGTACCTGGCTACAATATTGAAACCATCCTTGATACCAGTTGTTATGGGGGAGCACTTCAAAAATTCCACAATCAATTTGTCCAGTACTTAGTTGCGTGAAAAGATTATGGTTCGGAGTACAACTTCTCGGAACCTTATGAGATGTCAGAGGGAACAGGCACACAAGCCCTAGTAGATTTCGATAAACGATACTGGTCTAAACCTCAAGATCATGGGGTAGTAGACCTAGGGGCTAAGAATAATAAAAAAGGCTGGAGGCGGAGGGCAGCACTAGGGAAGAGAGACGTGATGTAACAACCATGCTGGATCTTCCAGCAAACTTAGTCTCATCCCATACCGAAGCTCAGAAGGGTTCCGGTTAGGCTAGTCTAGTAACTTTACCAAACTATTACCATGTGGAGTAAGCAAGTAGTAACGCTTAGGCTGTGTAGAAAAAAGGTATACAGGGTAGGTAGGGAAAGTCTACAATACGAGTTCGGAAGGTCTCTGAGAGTTCTGGCCAGTTATCCTACCTTAGTGAGTATGGTTACCCTACCTTGGGGAAGTGGGTACCAAACTTTTGGAGAAGAGTTACCCTACCTTGAGCGTAAAAGGTTACGCCAAGATCCAGGAAAGGTTATAGTAATGTTTGCTATGCCAGATCACAAAGAATTTTCAGATCTGGGCTTAAGGGAGTAATCCATTGTAGAGCTATGAACCGAAGAAAATCTTGGCTTCGGCGAATATTGTAAAATCAGAGTCCAAGACTACCCTCTGGCGCTGTTGTACAGACAATGCGTCATGCGCTAACTGAAGGGTAGTTGCTAGTTTGCTAGTGAAAGCCTATGATTGAAGACGGTGGCATAATACCCTATACACTGTCACAGTCCTGCTGACTAGAAGTTGTTCACAGGATATATGAGGGGTCATGGGGTAATCGAATGGTTACAGGAAAGCTCATTCTTGAGTGCTGATGGCGCTGATGCTTATAAGGCTACCGAGGTAGGATGTTAGGTATACCGGAAGCCGGTAAGGCCTCCCAATAGGCGATAGACCTTCGACTCCCGTATGTTCCCAGAAGTCTGTAAGATGTCTGGAGATTGTTGGCGAACTCTATATCGTAGTAGTCTAGTCTTGGTAGACGTACTACACCTCAATGGCTCAGGGTAGTGCCCGTATAAAACAATAGCTTAAGTAGCTCATCAGGGGAATCCGTAATTTAAGCTATCATGTTGAAGACAGTAGAAGATAATAGACTTGTAGCAATACCGTTGAGTGGTTATTTACAAGATTTGCATAGATCAATACAGACATGACTGTGAGTTTGATATTAGACTCGCTTATCAGTAACCAGTTATTTCGCCACTAACCAGACAACCATGTAAAGAGTTTTCTCCTGCCGCTGAATGCTGGTATCGGGATACTACATGAACACGTCACGCGGGATAATTAACCAGCAGAGCAGGCTAACATTCAGTTGAATGATAGCCCAAAGCCCAGCCGAGGTGGACGTGCTCGCGATGGTGGTGAGCTTAGGAGTGATGGAGAGAAGTTGGTCATATAATTCTACTTAAGTATATGCGAGACCTCTTCCCTCCAAGATGATCAACTATCCGCTTGAGAACTTATTGAGTAAAGCTGCAGCTTAACAATATTAAGGTTCTCTGTTAAAGATTTCTCTCTTACATATTTATTCTTCATTTTGCGTATGAAGAAAGCTTCGGTATGGCCGCATCCTTTGGATCCACCCCCCCACCGGGAGCCCCCATTACAGGGGGAGGCGTTGTCGTACATGTGTGAGTTGTGGCAATGGCTGTGCACTTTAGTCCTGTTGTCCACTCTGCGGGGGAGCCATTTCTGTGCCAGTGTGAGTCAAAGTGACGGCTGTGTGTTCGAGTCCTTTTGCTGACCCAGCTGGGTTTAACACTAGACTTTGGACATGACGCCGCTGCATACCCTAACCCCTCCGCGATTGTGATAAAGAGTGAATTACTATTGCATTTTTTCTTTAAGAATAAGCCTCCCAGCCTCCACTTGTGCCATGACGCCACGAGCTCCTAGTTGTCAAACACATCACGTCGCTAACAAGGTTGTGATGTGGGGGGTTAGGATTGGACGCATCACACACTATTACTTGGTATTTATTTTGGTTGTTTGACGGTGAAATATTCAGTTCCGAGTATCCAATCTTACCTCTGTAGTCTTTGCGTGCGGTACTTGTCCAGCTATACCACAGTACAACAACTCTTGTATAAGGTAGCAGTGTAAATGAGGCCTCGGTTCGGATCTGATAATCCAATGTTGTTTTGTGCAAGCGTACTCGTTTGTCTGCATCTAAACATAAATTTCACACAACTATAAGACCTGGACTCGTGCCAAGAATACAAGTGGGAGCTCTGAACAAGCAGGCTAAGTGGGATCCAACTAAAAACGGTAATGAGTAGGAACCAAATTGCGCAGGAGAGACTCCGGATTCCTGAATGTGGTTAGGGAAATTTATCAACTTTTCCAGATATGGAATTGGCGCAGTTGAACGGCAGCGACCACAACTAGTGGAGATATTTCGACTTGGCCACGGTGGAGCCTTACCTGACGCTAGCCTGGATATAGACTACGGGTGCAAGAGTCGCCAAAGAGAGCCATGTTTTGTATGTACGTGTAACATCACCACTGTACGAGAATACGAGACCTGGGCGCAGGGAGTGCATAGAGATACAGGAGGTTGGAATGGCCAATAAGTAAGGATACGAGACAGCGGCGCTTAAAAACACCGGTAACAATGCCCTAGATAAAAATATGCATTGACAGACGAGATGGGAGATGGTGCACAACCCCCAAGTGGGCAAACAACGGGAGCAATACCTTACCGTATATGAAACAAACACCGCACTTGACTAAAGCCAGAAGAAAACATGCTGCCAGATGCCAGGGCGAGTGTGTGGTTCTAGTAATACAGAGTGTGAAAGAAAGACCTACCCCTGAACATCGGAAGAAAAGAAATATTGGTACGAGATACCAATGTGAGTAACGTAAGTAAGTACAGGTCGGAATACCCAACCTTAACAAACGCATAAAAAACAAAACATTTAGGCCAAAGACGTCAATGGCGATGTCCACCACACTAGTTCTTTCTGTTGCCTTGCCCCTTGGTTTACTTAGACGCCTTGGAAGCAAGTGGTATCTTTAGTACAAGGCTGGTCGCAGTAAGGGTAGGGACTCTAGCGGCAGGAGTGGGGGGGGAATGGAGGACCATTAGGACGACACCTACCGCGGGAGGGGTTAGGGGGGGTGGCCCAAATGTCTGAAGGGTGCGGGCTGTGGGTTCCACAAGAGGATTTACTCCGGTCCCCATCGCATCGCCTGCTAGTAGCCCATCAAACGTGCCCTCATCACTGAAGAAGTTCTCTAGCCAGCGCCTTTCCTCGAGAATCTCCTACGCCTGTCTGTCCTTCTCTTCATTCGCATGTTCAGAATGTGCAGACTCTCATACGGAGTAACATTTTGCTGGGGGGGAAGGAGTTCTCGGTAGAGCAGCCGCAGTCCTGGGTTTGTGAGAGGCGGTTGACGGGTTAGGTGCCGACACAAGGGCCAGAATCGAAGATTCATAAGACACAATGTCGGAAGAAGACCGTGAATAGGTCTTGCTTCGAGATCGGCGGTAGTTCATTTTTTCGGCCTAAGTGTGGAACTGATTTGGGAGTTTTTGTCATGCTGTTATCTAAGGACGGGTTTGGTTTTGAAACTTGGATTTTCATCGTCGTTGACGACGATTAGTCTCCTGGTACACACGTCCATAATCTTCTCTTTGCACCTGCTGCCACCATCTGGTCCTTGGCGTCGTCCGGGCTCTTGTCCTCGTCATCCAAGATGCAGGCCTCGTTGCAACTGTCATTAACTTCAGCCGACCTCTCCGGAAAAAGGTCTTAATCGCTCGCTTGCTCCACGAGGTTTCGGTCAAAAAATAGATATGTGGACCCGGAAAGTTCCGGTGTCTACCCAGCATCCGCTCCCTCCTGTTAGCGTGACTCGAGGAGGAGGAGATCGTGTAGATCTTTCTCCCCCTGGTGGCCAGTAGCCATGCTTGGATATCATCATGTTCATTCAAGATGATGAGCTCGAACAGGGGAATAGGAACCAGGGGCTCCCGACCTAATGTGAGCACGACATGACTGGTCGCATGGTTAAAGTATTTTGGGCACCCAATTGTGCCCTGCACTCTTTGCGCCTTGATTGTCCGCACGAGATGGTGTAAATCTGGACACTCCAGGACACGTGTTAGGCATATGCAATTCCAACACCCCTCTCTGGCCCCAATATAGGGCCCAGACATCGTCTGCAGTACGGTATGAAGTTGCTAGTCACCAGCAAAAAACACATAATAGGCAGCATCCCCATAATACTGTATAGGTCGTCGCCGTCCGTCCAACCTGAGGTTGTTCGCAGGATATATGAGAGGGGTAGTGAGCACCGCTCATACAACTGGAATCCAGTATATGATACAAATAATATCTGCTTGAGCGGAAAAGCCTACCAAATCCAAAAACAATAATGCTTCCCGTTGACCAACTACAAATTAGTCATCGGTGTTCAAAAAGGAGGGGAGTTAAGGAGACGTAGCTGTAAAACCTTTCTCACTAGGCAAATCAAAGAAGCGATGGAGCACTAAGCCTACCAACTCTATGCAAAGATAATGCAAAGATGCCTCCGTGTTGTCACTGTTGTCTGATATTAAGACTGATCACCTTAATAACTGAGGACCAACTGATATGTTCGCATTTGGGCGGCATACTCAGACCAAGTTCATATGGCAAAGGCATCGTTTACTTCTGCCTGGCGGAGTCTCGCACACCCTCCGGAAGACGGAGTAAAATTAGGCCGAATAACCAGTGGGGAGAAATTATTCAGCGTCTACAAGTGTTCACACTTAAGATTGATAAGACAAAAAACTAGTAGTTGTTACGGAGGAACTTAGTTAGTATAGGTATAAGATGTAGTGGCCACTGAAATTCACGCGGGATATAAATATAAGAGTTCCTCCCCTGCTATTATACAGACAGCAATGGAGAGGTGATCTTATCAATATAACAACATAGTACCTACAATTCTAACTCTTGGTAGTTTTAGCGAAAAGAGTATTAGCGATAAAATTGCGATGCCTTCCTGACATGACTCCATTATGGAACACTTAAGACGCTTAACCATACTCTACTGAGCTCCGTGTGGTTACCCATAACACCATATTGATAGTCCCTATGTCACTGAGGCACGATCGACACAAATGGTGTCAAATGATCTTGACAAGACTTGCTATTATCCTTTGTTATTACTTGTTCTTCATCTTAGTAGACACACCGGCTAGGCAGAATGTACCTGAACCCCTTCCCAGGTATCTAACAACTGCTAGGAAAAAATACGTTTACGACTATTTCGAGCCAGACAAGCAAGGTAGCCTTGCACCAGCTTATTCTATGGAATGTGCGGTCGTCAAACAAAAGAAAAAGAGCGCCAGAACGGTGAAGGAGCGAAAACCTTATCAAGTCGAAAAATCAACCCAGTCACTTATTTGGAAAGCCCCCTTAAGTGAAACCATTCTCAACTTGGACGACAAGAATACTTCTACACCGCTGGTAAAAAGAGCCCCTCATGGCTTGTAACCGTACGTCGTAGATCAAATACGATATCACTTGCGCCTGATACCCGTGAGGATCAAGGCTAGTGGGGTAAAACCTTCTACTGTCAAAATCCTACGCGATACAATCGAAAGGGATGGTTGGACTAGCGAACGATTCCTTTTCTACCATGAAATCGACAATTCAAAGTCAAGCCCAGAAAACTACCCAGATGTGGCATTAAAGATTATGGGAGAAGACGAAATCATGGGAGAAAGCTTGGATGATGATGGAATTGATCAAGTTTCAACTACAACGTCTGACCCTGCATTGGTTCCTGGAAGTTACGTTCCAAGTCGAAGGGGAACCCCAGTTGCATGGCCCCCATCAAGGGTTGACAAGAGGCGATAACAGTCTAACATGAGGGGTTTGGTACAACCAACCCGTGGAAGACTAACAAAACCGTCACTCAGTTTCCTCGAAAGATACTCCACCCCACTGCAAGGACCTCAAGCTTCGGCCCGACGAACTGTGATAGATTTCATGACCGAGCTTGATTGGGTAATAGGACGTATTGACTGAACGGCAAAGGAAATCCTAGATCGATAGCACATTGCCTTGAATACTCTTTCAAACTCCCAACAACGCCTTGTGGTAGAGTTAGAAGATGTTCAGACAAGAGTTAAGGAAGGAGAGGAGCTAGTCAATGAAGAGGTAGAAAATCTCCACAAGAACCCAGAAATGGTTACTTCAGCACTTGGTAAAGCATGAGACCGGTCCGAGTAGGGACGAATAAGCGAACAGAAAATAAGATTCGGCAGCAGCAGGAGCGGCAACAAGAAAATAGGCAGCAATTGCAATGCGACATGGGGGCAACTGATACACAATAGCTCGCACGAGACCTCTTATTAGAAAAGGAAGATAATAACTTACAATCACAATGTGACGAATTGGTAAGGGAACTAGCTACGCAAAAGGAAGAAAACGAGCATGTGAGAGCAGAAATAGCAAGAAACCAGAGTGTCAAGTGGAAATTTCGGAGCTCGGAAGGATGCAGATTTTCCGGAATTGAAGACACTATTGTACAATTTGTCGGCACAGGTCAATCAGCAAGCATCAGGGGCCAACCAAGGCGTAAGCAGTCCGCCTCAGATCCCTGCACCGAAGGATAACCAAAATTCTCAAGAAAATCAGAAATTAAAATGATAGGTCTCTCAAGGACAAGAAGCGGAAGCAGGGCCTAGTGGTAGAGGACAAGGGCCGCCGCATGCTACAAGAGATAACCCAGCACATCCTGAAAATGACGATGATGATGGCGGCAGCCCATCAAGTAGTGCTTCAGACAGCGAAAGCTACTGGGATCCGGATAAAGTCTGAAAAAGATAAAAACACATACCATAAGGAATCAGGCGAGGAATGACGCCCAAGGAAGACCTGGACTACGAACGAATGCAACTGCTGATAGAAGCGGTAAGTAAAGAACTGGCCGGTGCAAAAAAGAAAGACGCCGGACCACCACAAATCTTCGTAGTAAAGGACTACCAAAAGGTAAAGACTTGGTTACTGCAATGTGAAGATTATTTCCGGTGAAACCCATACCATTGGGAGAAACATATGCATAGAATACAATATGCTATCAGCCGGAAAAAAGGAGAGAACCTTGCACGCTTGACAAATTGGTTGTAACGACCCTGGTGGATCTTACAGTAGACTTAGTCTTATCCCATGCCTGAGCCCAGGAGGGTTACGGTTAGGCTAGTCAGGAAACTCTATCAAAGGGTTACCATGTGGACTAAGCAAATGGTAATGCATAGACTGCGAACGAGGAAAGGTATACCGGGTAGGTAGGGAAGTCTACGCTGCGAGTTCGGAAGGTCTCCTAGTGTTCCGGCGAGTTAGCCTACCTAAGGCAGGTAGTTACCCTACCTTAGGGAGTATAGTTACCCTACCTTGGTAAACAGGTTACCCTACTTTTGTATAGGAGTTACCCTACCTTGAGCCGAAAAGGTTACGCAAAGTTTCGGGAAAAGTCATAGGATTGTTTGTTACGCAAGATTATATAGGAGGTTCGAATCTGGGCTCAATCGGGTAATCCGTTAATTGGGCTACAAACCGGAGAAAATCTTGCCTTGGGCGAACATTGCGAAATCTGAGCGCAACACCCCCCTCTGGCCCCGATGTACAGACAACGCATCGTGGGCCAACTGTGGGGAAGTTGCTGGTTTACTAGTAAAAGCCTATGATTGAAGACGGCGGCGTAATACCGTATACGTTGTCGCCGTCCTTCCGACCAGAAGCTGTTCGCAGGATATATGAGGGGGCATGGAGCGATCGAATGGTTACACGAGAAGTGATTCTCCAGTGCATACACCACTGATCCTTATCAGCCTACGGTGGTAGGTATGTAAGGTATACCGGAAGTACTGGAGGCCTCCGGTTAAGTGGTAGACCTTCGACTCCCGTATGTTTCCGAAAGACTGTAAGATATCTGGAGGTTGTTAGCGAGCTCCAGATTGTAGTAGTCTTGTCTTGATTGAGGTATTTATCGTCAGTGGCTACCGGTAGCGCCTGTGTATGCCAATGACTTAAGTGTCTCATCACGGGAGTCCGTAGACCAAGCTTTCGTGTCGAAGACAGTAGAAGACGATAGACTTGTCAAACGTAATGGTTGTCTACGAGACTTGC
>QLOI01003495.1:0-15499 GCA_003313605.1 Tuber umbilicatum | reverse complement strand
CTGTGTCACATGACCAACATAGCCACATTACCGGATAGGAAAGGAATAACGTAATTTCCAACAGGAGTGGAGTGGATGGTTGGTTGGGTCCTGCTTGATTGAACGATAGATAGATATCTTGTCGACGTGGTGGTTTGGAACGAACGAACGAACAAGTGAATCAATGGGTGGAAATGGATATCGTAATAGACGTGATTCTCCTGCCGCTCGTGTGATATATTCTCTCATGGATCTGGAGAGGTGTGGACTGGCATGGCGGGTAGATTGGCTGCTTGTCTGCTCGCTTGTCCGTCGATGGATGGATGGATGGAAGGGTTGAAGGTTCCCGGAGATATCGGTCGGTCAGAGCTGAGAAGTTAATGGTATAGTATCGTAGAAAATTGTCTTCGATTCAATGGTAGTCATGATAGAGCATGTCTTCACACTGCCTCTCTCGATTTTTTACACTTTTTTTTTTGTGAGTTTTAGTTGTGTGTATGTCCTATGGGGGGTCCTTTTTTTTTTTTTTTCTGCTGTAGACGCTGAGGTGTTGCCGTCAGCTCACGATGGTGGTGAACCCAGGGCCTCCGTACCAGAGGTTTATGAGGATTGAATGGAACTTTATGTGTATATTACGGTAGAGCGCTTCTCCCATTACTCCACTCCTTTTTTTAGCATATCCTAGTGGGATATACGCTTGCGCGAGAGAATCGGTGTATCCTGCTCGTTCGGCGCCGCTGGTGGTTGCGGAAGTTTGAAGCTTCAGATATCACGACTGGGGAAAGCGAAGGAAGGAGTGAATGGGTCTTCTATTTATCGCTAAAGTGTATTCTTTCTCTACAGTCCTCTTTCCCTCTTTCCCTCTCCCTCTCTCCAAGAATTAGTCGGGTATCCTTCCCCGGACGTGTTTGTCATTGTGCGATACCCTCACGGTATGCCACGCCGTGTGCCATCAGCGATGACGATGAAGGCAGAAACACTCAACAACTCCAGAAGTGTCAAGAAATGAACAGAACCCCCTCTACAACAGCTAGACATCTCTCCCACTCCTTAACCCCACATACCCGGTGAATTCTAGCAAGAAATATACACACGACGAACCCACCGTTCGTAGCCTCCCTAATCTCCCCACCGCGCGCCCAGACAGCGCCCTCAACACCATCACCAACAACAAACTTTCGCAGACGACAGCGCCAAAAGGAAGAGTAAACGGTTCAGGAATGTTCCCATTTGCAATTACCCACCGGGGAAAAGTATCCCCCGTCGCGTATTCAGGATATCAATTGCCCCCCACCGGGCTCCCAACGACGTTGGTGGTGTTCACGATATCTCCACCTCCAACGCCGTCGTCCACGGGAGCTCTCGCACACCTCATCCTGTAGAAGCCGCAAACCACCCCAGTCACTTCTCCATCTTATATTGATGGTGTAGACTTGCGAAACCCCCTTCCTATCCTATCCGATCGGATCTCTCGTGTCGCCGCATGAACTGCGCATAATCCCTTAGCGAGATGGGGTTGTTTTTCGGTTGTTGAGCGCCCGGTGAGTTCTTGGACTCTTGGTGAGCGGGGCGAAGGCTCGGAAGCGAGTGATCACTCGCGATACCGGCGGCGGGGGGATTTCCCAACGGTCCGGATGATGGATTTCTCGCACAGAGGTGTGAAAAGTATTCTGGAAATTTTCTACCAGATATTCGGTATGGGATACTACGGTTTACGATGGGAATTGATTGTTTTTTTTATTTTATTTTTATTTTTGGATCTCACTTTGGTTATGCTACGTAGGTATGTATTCTACTTCCAGTCCGCGATATAGTGGGAGGAATGGGGGAAAGGTGTGAGGGAGTGATTGAAGGGAGGAAAGGAAGGGAAGGAAGGGGAGAAGGGAGAAAAAGTGAGGGACGGAATCTGGTCTATGAGGGATTGGATCGATGCCATCAACAAGTGAGTGTCAAGTGACAACGAAGACGAGGAGAACACCCAATCGGCGGAAATAATTGGGATGCGCGAGGAGGGTAGAAGGGAGAGCAAGTGACGTGTTGTCATCGGAGGTGGAGTGAGAGGGATGGGGAGAAAAATGAGGAAAAATGAAGGGGTGGGAAGGAAGAGAAGGTGAGTGAATGAATGAAAAAAATGGGAAAAAAAGCGGGAGATGGAGGAGACCCCGAAAAATGACTTGGGTTGGAGGGGGGGCCCGAGGAGGAATGGGGAGTGGAGGTGGAAGAAAAGAAAGGAATCGAAGGGAGGGGGGAAGGGAAACGAGGGAAAGCGCAGCGAGGGAGCGAGGGCGCGAAAGGAAGTTTTGTCGGCATCGATGGATGGATGGGGGGGGTGGATGGATGGGATGCTTGCAACTTTTTCCTGCTTTTCCAAATCTTCATTATGGAGCTCTATTTGGGGGGAAAATTGCTGTGGCCTACCGGTAGCCTGACCTTTTTTTTTTTTTGTACTGCAATGTGGGCTCTCTCTGCTTTCCCGGCAGCTTTTTTCCTCTGGGGGGAGTGGAGTGGATTGGACTCAGTGGAGGGCTGCAATCCCAGTTTATACCCCTAACCCACACACAGCATGGGTTGGGAACCTGAAAGGGTGGGCAAAAAAAAAAATGTGGGCGTTGATCTGGTCGGGCTGCAGGCTGTCTTCGTGTTGGGACTTAAGACGACGTTGCCCCGCTACCCTCTTCCCGCTCACCCTTCGTTCCCATCCACACTTTCAATCTCCCATTTGCTTCCTCCACACTCTAGCACAGCAAAATATTCACAACTTCGCCGTGACTCCGTCAATCGCAATCGCCCTATTCTATCCTAAATCAAAGTTACAGAAATCCCAATCACCACCACCACCACCAACAGTAAACATGCCTCCAAAAGCTGCCGCCGCCAAGTCCGGAACCACCAAGAAGAGTTCCAGCGTTTCCGAACATCCTCCTTATAAGGAGATGATCAAGGAGTCTATCCGAGCTGTTTGTTCTCCCTCTCCTCATCCTATCCTCCTTAATTATCTGAAGGAAAATAAAATAAAAAAAAAAGGATATACGGATAATAAACTAACCCGTTCATCATTTATAGCTTAAAGAACGCAACGGATCTAGGTTAGTCGCTTGAGAAATATTTACAACATTTTGTCGGTTGCGTGTTGTGATGTGGCTAACGGCGTGTTTTCCCCTCTTTCAGCCGTCCCGCTCTCAAGAAATACATTCAGGCCAACTACAAGGGTGTTGCCACCGATCGTTTCGACCAGCTCTTCAACCAGGCATTGAAGAAGGGTGCTGAGAACAATGAATTCGCTTTCCCTAAGGGTATGTGCCCTGTTTACACGGTTTCCCTCAGGATTTTGCTTAACATGAATAATTAGGTCCTTCTGGTACTGTCAAGCTCGTAAAGAAGGAGCCTGCTCCTAAGGCTAAGCCCGCTGCCAAGGACGCCACCAAGGTAGATTCCTACACACCTACCGTTATCATGACCAGCGTAATCTAACTATCCACAGAAAACTGCCGCTGCTAAGGACTCTACCAAGAAGACCACTGCCAAGAAACCTGCCGCGAAGAAGGCCGCTGCTCCCAAGAAGGAGAAAGTTGTCAAGGAAGCCGCTCCAAAGAAGGAGAAGGCTGTCGCAAAGGAGCCTGCAAAGCCCAAGTCCAATGCGAAGAAGCCAAGAAAGACCGCCGCTGCCGCTCCCGTGAGTTTCGAGAGCAAAAAAACAAGTGGGACTTTGGCTAACATTTTCTAGGCCCCCGCTGTGACTGAGAAGTCTCCTGTCCTCACCAAGACCAAATCTGGTCGCGTCTCCAAGGGTTCCGCCGCTACCACAAAGGCGGCACCCAAGAAGAAGGCCGCTGCGCCCAGGAAGAAGGCAACCCCAAAGAAGAAGGAAGCTCCGGCAGCTGAAGCTTAAAGCTTCACGCTTCGAAACAAATTCCTACTTTCTTGTAAATCTTCTGTCCTTTTATAACAAGAGTATAACTATGCATGTTCGCCTTGTTCAATTATGCTCTGTTGGGGGGGTCTTTATTTCATGATTTGCTACGGTTTTTTCTATCGCTGTTTTCTACACACTTGGGAATAATGCAAGGGTTTTGTTCTTTGTCTATGGGGGTCGGGGGGTAAATCGTTTTTTCTCTTCTGTTTCTCTATGGTTCCCGTTGAAGTTTCTCAGGTGGTGGAAAAACACGGGCTTTCTTGTTCTGGACAGTTTTCTTTTTCGGGTGCTTGGGAATTTTTTGTTTCCACTTGTATTGTTTGTTATATGCCGGGGTTATTGTCGTTGTTCAATCGGTTTCATCATTGTTTTGTTTTTTTCTCGATTCTCGAAGCGGAAGAGGATGAGTTCTCTGGAGGTGCCGCACCACTCTTGTACCTCATTCGTGATCCCGTATAGAATTATTATTTTTCGTCATGAGAAACTCGGAAATTTTCTAAGGGGGGATGTGTTTGTGAAAAGGTTGGTAACATGGTACGGTAGGTGAAGGGATATCGTGAATGCATGGTGTTTACAATTATTCGACCAACCAAATACCCTAACCGAGAGGGAATATAATAATAGTGAATTGTGCTCTATCCCGTTTCGTCACTCCGTCGTTCCAAATTAAGGGGGGGGGGGAAACGTGAACAGCGCCCCCGCGTTTCCCACGTTTGCGAGCAAGCGAACGAGCAGTAGTGAGGTGAGGTTGAAATCTCAGGACTAAGGATTAGGGTTTTTGCGCATGGAAACTCACTCGTCGACTGGGTTAGGTTTGTCTTATCATATCATACACTTATCGCACGGTACAGTACAGTGTTAGCCGGGTGGTTTCGCATCGCGTTCCGCCAGAGGTACAGTATCACTCGAGTACAGCGCCCGGATAATGATAAATTATTAGAAGAAGTATTACCGGTTAAGATATCGCGGCCTGGATTTGCAGTTCCGCGCAGTGGGTACAGTTCAGTACCGTATCCCCAACGCAACCTACGATACAATACTCTTCGTGCGAGCATTCGAGTCCGCCGGATACGGCACGATGGGGTCTACCACCACCTCACTCCTAACGAACGTCCATAAATTTTATAGCCCTCTTCAACCGTACTATCCCGGAAACCGTGGTATCATTTTTTTCCTTTTTGTACAGTACGTCTCTGGAGGGGCTGAGCGGCTCTTTTTTTTTTCTTTTTTTTCTTTTTTTTCTTTTTCTTTTTCTTTCTTTCTTTTCCCCCTCCACAACGGGGGATTCTGGACTCCACACCGCGTGTTTGTACGGTACTCGTACCGTCCTTCGATTATTCCGGCGTTTGGAACCGGGCTAGCGGTTATCCGCGGCCACGTTTGTGAGTGATTGGTTGTGACGGCGCCAATCCGATTGCGTGATTGGTTGGCGGGTTTGTCTTTCTTTCTTTCTTTCTTTTTTTTTCTTCTTCACTTTTTGTCGTAATGTTTGGATTCCGTGATAACTGGGTTACGTGTACTACATGCTATCGGTCGCTCGAGAAAGAAAGAGAGAAACCAGCTTGGAAGAGGCGGGCGTAGAGTGCAGTATAAGTTATAAGAGACCGCCTCGGGCCCGCTCAGCAAGGCTATCTCAGGATCAGTAGAATTTCGACCCCCCCCCCAAACACTTATGAACGACCCTTGGCTCAAAAGGGTTGTGACAGGGTTAGGTGTTACGGTCGCTAACTGGCAATCTACCGGTACTGTGCTCGTACGGGCACAATGTGTTTGTCACTTCACCCGTGATGGGAGCAGGGGTTAGACTGGCCTGCCGACTTTTCCGTGCTCGAGTGGATACATGCCACCGATGGACTCCCGAGATGGGCTTTCCTGGCAGGTAGGGGAAGAGAATCGTACTTGAGATATCGCGATGTTTCTGGGGGAGGGGGGAAATGTCGAACGGTTGTGATGCTACGGTCTGTTCCGCTGATTGTGGGTAGGATGTGGGGCTTGAACCTTGAGTGGGGAGGAATATACGGGAGGGTACCGGTGGTGGTATCGTGGAATATTGCAAGACACGATACGATAATAATAGCACTGTTTTTACCATTATCGGTATGTGCCGAACGGGGTAAAGTGCTAGTACTTTTCTCGGTTGATTTTTTGTTGAGAATACCTTTATTAATGGTATTGTGTAAATTGTTAGTGGAGAAAGAAAGGTGTACTGTACTGTGCGGTACGGTGCCGTAAAAAGTCATTGTTTGTGAATTGGAATCTTGTAATGTGGGGCTTCTTACAGAGGCAAGTTTTTACACGCACGGTAAGGGGCAATGGGATAACGTGGGCTCAGCATTGAATTCAGCTCTGTTTCCCCGAAGCCTCATTTTTTGTTTAATCTCATGGAGTGGTGGATCGGGGTCACGTATCTCGTTCAGCTTTTACAGCTATCGATCGGCATTACACTGGCAAGGACGTATTTATATCGTGAGTTGCTGGTTCGCTGAGGATTAGAGGTCTGTAGGCCTTATTGATTGATTGATTGATTGGGCGGAGTAGAGCAGATGGAAAGCCCGAAATAGAAAAAAAAAAGTATGATATCCAAACATTCGAGTTCTGGATGGCTGAATATCATGCCAACAATTTTCCGTGCAAATTATTATTGATTCCTGGTTTGGGAACCGAATGGCTGTTATGCACGACTTGTTTATATTTATTATATTATATTTGTAGAGTTTAGAGTTTGTTTTGAAGATGGAATGAGTAGCACGATAAGTTCGGGCATTATTGGCTGGCCGTCCAGTTATTATTATTGCGTTCGTTCCCGCTCCGCCGTGGTTGGTTTTCGAGTGCCCGGCATCTGGTAGGGTTTATCGCGACCCGCGATGGTCAGCAAGGAGTGGCTTGGCATGCGGACTACAGGGTGGTGGTGCCTGGGTAGACTAAGCATTAATCTACCGCGAGCTGTGCGGTGCGTAGTGCTTAGTCTACGTCCACTGTGCATCGCTGTGCTCGAAGCTCGGGGCTGGAGGGCTTGATCCTTTGCGCCAATTTCTGGCCTTTTGGGTTGACCATGTGGGCGTATTGTGGGATACAGCAGGCGGAGGGGAGATGTCGGGTTGTCCTTCAGCTGGCGGTGGTGGACCACTGGTACTGTGCTGGCACCCGTACCGTACGGTAACGGTTGGTCTCCACCGTGCTTGCACGGTATTACTCGTTCTATGAACGGTAGGGGTAAAAGGTATTATACTCGACCAAAGTTAATATACTCGTGCTCTGTGGGGTGCGGCGGCGGCGGCCGCTGGTATTTTTATCTGGAGGCGGGGGAGACAGAGAGGTGCGCTCCTGCTTCTTCTATTGGAATAATATGTGCGAGTAAATGAATGAATGGGTAGGGTTTAGTAAAGTGACCACTTTTGCTGGATGACGTACGCAATCACCGAAGGGCGAAGAGTTCTCTGCTTTTTGCACGGCTCTGTCTGATCCCGGGGTGCTGTTTGTGAGATTGGCAGAGGGCGAATTTGGGATAGTGTTTAGGGGAAGAGGGTGGGTGAATGGTGAGGAAGGGAAGGGAAGGAAGGTGTTGTAATTTACTGCGGAATGCACGAGTGAGCGGGCGCTCTGGCTTGGAGAGAGGTTGAGGCGCAGTCGTGCAATTCTGTCTCCTTTTTATTTTTTTTTAGACCTTCCGCCGATGTGGGCTCTTATGCACGGGTATCATGCTGGGACCGTATCCTACTGAATATCTCGTCTTCCCCCATTGTTCTACTCGAGCACTTCCTGAGCGAGCCCCGGACCGTCCGTTTGTTCTCCCAATTCCGCTGACTTGGAGGGGTTATCGTTTAGACGGTACGAGCATCGTGTTGTGTCCCTCTGGATACCTTCTTGTACAGTACTGCACCGTCGTGGGGAGGTATCATAGCTCATGATACGAGTTGCTTGGGAATTTAAAATTAGAGTGGCTGGAACTCTTCGGAAGGTTGCTTCGCTCCCAGAGTTACTGTTGTCTCCACTCTTCGCTCCCACTCCTCTCCCCCCCCTCCACTGGCCGCCAGCTTGCTTCTGCTTGCTTGGTTGTTGACACTTGAGGCTTGTGTCGCGCGCTCAGGCACTTCTCTTAGGGGTCCCTTTTCCTTTTCCTCTTCCACTCCCAACTCTGCCCTTTCTCCCTTGCTTTCTTTTCTTTCTTGCCCTCTTCCGTCGTTTTTCCTTTTTTCTTCCTCCTTTTCTTTTTTCAATTTTAAGAAGCATTTTCCTTCGAGAAGCACCATCCCCCTCCGCTCTCTGTTCCAGCCTTCATTTCTTTTCTTGGGCCGGTTGACAGCACATGCTTCTTCAATCTGGGGATACTACTGTTATGCCACTTCCCCACAACGATATCCTAACATCTTCCGAGTCGTCGTCGAGTCGTCGTCATTATACCCCCCAAAACTTCACCCGGCCTCACCGACGCGGCTCCTCCAGCTCCGCGAGCAGTGTGCCTGCTGCAAACGGGAACGGGTTCGTGAATGGTGTTGTCTCGGGCCTGAAAATTGTCCAAGGAGACTCCTCGAATACCGACTCGATCGGCTCCAACCGACGACCATCATCGCTTCAATCTACAACAACTTCTACCGCTACTACGACATCCTTGAACATGTCCGCCGTCGCTAACGGTGGCCCCGCCGACCGTGACGGGAGGATGGTTGTCGGGATGAATTCAGGGGCTGTAAAGGGCCTGACGGCCCCATCGCCATCACCCGAGAACTCGTATTTCCCTAGTGGGCCGGCGGTGGAGGGCTCGTCTGGCAGCGGCCCAAATGGTGTGCAATCCAACTCAGCAACACACGGCTCCTCTTCCTCAGCTCCCTCTCCTAATAGCACTGTGAGCCTTGTGGCTCCCAAGACGACGGACCATCTATCCACCCCTAATTCGCAACCGAACACCTCCCGCTTCTCCTCACCCCTGCCCTTATCCGCTTCGTCCGGTGTCCACGTGGGCCAGCCACAGCAACCACCCCCCCCTGGTTCAAACTTGCGGCATCGGCACACGCTGCAAGTCCCTAAAACTTACAACGGTCGTAATTCCGTTCCTGGTGGCGTGCCCGATGCTGTTGCTAGTGGCCGCTTCTCCCCCACCACCGTTGCTCCCCGTCGCGCTTCCATCTCCCTGGGCAGAAGGGCTACCAGGTCTGCCAATTCTGATATGCATATCGACGAGATACCCCAGGACGAGGACGCCGCGCGGTGGGCCGAAGCGATCAAAGCAAAGAGGGCGAGCAAGAGGCGGAAGCAGGAGGAGGAAGAGGAGGAGGATGACAAAGTTGTCGTTGGGACCAAGGTTGACCACAACCACGTGAACTGGGTTACGGCGTATAATATGCTTACTGGTATCCGCTTTGTGGTATCGAGGGTCAATGCCAAGATGGATAGACCCTTGACGGACGCTGATTTCGATGCCAAACACAAGTTCTCTTTTGATATGTGAGTTTTTGCCCTTTTGGCCTTGTTTCCTAGAGGTTCCCTTGCTGACTGTGCTCCAGAACCGGCAATGAGCTCACCCCCTCGGCCAAGTATGATTTCAAGTTTAAGGATTACTCGCCCTGGGTGTTTCGACAATTGCGGACAAAGTTTGGTCTCGATCCGGCGGATTATTTGATGTCGCTGACGAGCAAGTATATATTGTCGGAATTGGGTTCGCCCGGAAAGAGTGGTAGTTTCTTTTACTTTTCCAGGGATTACAAGTACATCATCAAGACAATTCACCATGGGGAGCATCTATTCCTTCGAAAGATACTGCGGGATTACTGGAAGCACGTGGAGGACAACCCTGACACGCTGATATCACAATTTTACGGGTTACATCGTGTCAAGACGCCCTTTGGCCGTAAGATTCACTTTGTTGTCATGAACAACCTTTTCCCACCCCATCGGGATATCCACCAGACGTTTGATCTTAAGGGTTCCACCATTGGGAGGGATTACAAGGAGGAGAACCTGGCGGATAACCCGAGGGCTACCCTGAAGGATCTCAATTGGCTTCGAAGGGACATGAATTTGAACTTTGGACCTCACAAGAAGGAGCTGTTCTTGCAGCAGGTGGAGAGGGATGTCAAACTGTTGCAGAAACTTCACATCATGGATTACTCTTTGCTGTTGGGTATCCACGATCTGACCAGGGGGAACCGGGATGATATTCGGAACAATGCTTTGAAGGTGTTTCAACCTGGCGGTAGCGAGAGCGATGACCTGCACGGGCACATGCTTCAGAGGACGCCCAGTAAGATGGAGAAGGCCCGCCAGGCGAGAGAGCTGCGGAAGATTATCAATAAGGAGGTACCCGTATCACTGGATCGAACGTCGAATCGTCTGCCGGACGAATTTTTGGAGTATGTTTGTCTGGTCTTGTTGGTTATGGAGGGGTGGGGATGTGTGCTGACAATTTTACAGGCGAAAAAAGACCGTGTTTTATGGGGATGATGGTGGGTTCCGGGCCACTCTTGAGAATGACGCACCTGGTGATGTTATTTATTATCTTGGCATCATCGATTGTCTTACTCATGTTTGTTATACCGAGTTCATAAAGTGCGTATGGTTGCTAACGTGTCAATGCTCAGTATGGGTTTGCAAAGAAGGCGGAGCATTTCTGGAGAGGACTGTCAAATCCTAAGGATCAGGTTTCGGCGATTCCGCCTCAAGGTTATGGGGATCGATTTTTCAAATTTATATCCGGATTGGTCAAATCGCCGGAGGAAGCCGCGAGGGATCGGGAGATGCGCGAGAAGATGAATGCGGAAGCCGTTCCGGCGCGATCGGAGAGTGATGTGGTGGTGGACAGAGCTCGCAATCAAGCGGAGGGAACGGGTGCGAGTGAGGGGGATAAACCCACTAGGAGCCTTGGTACCGTTAGGTCACCCTCGGCTGAGAGGGCGGCTGGAGCGGTGCTGCCGGTCCTTGAGGAGGCCGGCGAGGGAGGCAGCACGGGGGCACGAAGTCGTAGTCGGAATGGGAGTGTGAGCGATGGTGGGAGACATTCGGGGTATTTCGACAGCGTGACGGACCGAAGGCCTTCTCGGGAAATTGCATCATCATCATCGCCCCCTGCCGCGTCGGTGAAACCACGACCGCAGCTGGATAATGGGACTGCATTCCACCAGCCCCTGACGAGTTCGATTGTTCAGAAGCACGAACAGGATGACTTTGCGATAAGGGTTGCCAGAGTATCCTCTTGAGTTCTAGCGTTGGGATGATTTTTTCGGGTTTTTTCTTGCTTGGGGGTCTTTTTTTTTCTTTCTTTGCCTTTTGCCAGATTAAAATTGGATCAGCTCTTCTGCCCCTGTCTCTGTTACTTCATCTAACCTGCTACTTTTCTCTTTTTCTGCTCATCAACAAACGCATCCTGGAATGATTATGGACGGCGCAAAAAAATTCTTATTTTTTATATATTCCTTTCATCTTATTAACCATTTGCAACTTTCTTCCTGGAATAATCGAACTTGGCGCTAGGACGTTGGTGTTGCCTTTGTTGGTAAGGTGCGGTGCTTTTTACCTTTTTTTCATCTTAGGCTAGGGCTGAGGGTGTCAGTTTTCGCAGCGCTTTCACCCCTCTGTCCAAGAGAGGGAATTTCGGACGTCCTAGCGCCGGGTTCAATTATTCCAGCTCTTACGGCATGCGAGATGCGGCGGCGGCGGAGAACTTGTAGAAAGGTGGAATTTGGGCTAGAGTTTTCTTCCTTTTCTTGCGTTTTCTCTTTGTGCTTTTATCGATTACCTATTTCAACCCTTTCTGCCTCATTTTTTTTGCGTTTTTTGCTTTGAAGTTATCGCTAACGTCTACTTGCCTAAACCACGGTACTTGGGTTTTTCTTTTGTCCACCTATTTTTTCTTTCGCGTTTTAATCGTCCCCTTAACCCCTTGGCTGACTACCCTGTTAGCCGAACCACCACACTCACTCGATTTTCTTTTATCCCTTAGTCCGTCGGGTGCGCCCAAGAAATTGGTGGAGTAGGTCTCAGTTTGAGACCCTAGTGACTTATTTCTAGTCAAGGAAGGATACTTTCCAGATCTTCTTACTTTCTTAACCAGATCTCTTGGACGCAGCACACGACGGGCTAAGGGATACTCTTACACTAGCTTCGTGCGTTTCTTTTGTGGTTTTTTTCCTCTTCTGCGGGTTGTTTGCTGGTTAGATGGATGGGATGAGGTGGAGTGGATTGTTTGGTCTGCGCTGTGGAGAACGATCTCCTTGTATGATAATTGGTTTGGTCTTGCTAGCCGCGAGGTGGGTGGAGGGGGAGGGAATGGTCGAGGTAGATAATTTTATTTTGGGGGTGAAATTTAGGCGCGCCGCAATATAGGAGAAGGTTGTTTTTCCGTTAGAGCTCGAATGATATTGACTAGCGAGCACTTACCCCCCGGGGAGCCACCGACCAAAACTTCGGAAGGAGCAAACAAACTCACCTTACCTCTTCGTTCACAGCTTGTGGTGTTGCGTCCGATCACGACACTAGTCGAAGGGGTAAGTTGCTTTGGTGGATTGGGGGTGTCTAACCCGCTAATTTATGGCGGGTTTTTTCTTCCTCCCTTCTCGGCGGGTTTTGTTTGTCTGCTTGTGGGTATACTGTACTTCTCGTATGATTTTGTGTGATTCGGTGATATACAAAGTATAGCCTTCGAAAGTGTGCGGGCTCGGAAAGGGGGCAATTGAGCACAAAGCCAGAAGCTGGCCGAGTGATGACATATGACCTCGATTCTGTTTCTCCCGTCGGTATGATACTCGTGCTCGTGCCCGCCGGCTCCCTACTGGAAATTGTCGTCACGGCCGTGCTCCGATATTCTCTGTTCCTGCGGTCATGAGTACACCTCATGACGGCTCGCGTCACCCCCATGTCTCCACTCTTCTACGGTACATCTCTTTTCCTCCTCTCTTCTTTTCCTTTTCCTCCCTTGATCCTCTTCCCCTTGACCACACTTCAGGATATCTCCGAGCTGCTAATAGTCCTTCACATTGGCGGCAGCCCATCGGGTACAAGGAGCGGGAACCCTCCCGGGCTCATGAGCGCGTTCCTCAAGGAGGACACTCTCCTACGGAATTCTTGTCCTCACCCCCGGCCGTTTCCGTCCTTTATATTGGCACCCGAGGTATCATAAAGTATCACTCGCTGACACCTCGACCTCCGATGAGGGAGGGAATTGGGCATCACTGTTCACGAAAATGTGTTGGAAGTCACCGCACTCTTTAGCCGCGGCGGTACGCGTATGCGCTTGTGGAGGGACGCGCAAGCCTTGAAAAATTTTCTCCTGTTTTCTTCCCTTTCTTGTCCTCTCCTCGCCACGGCCTTCATCAAGCCATTCTTCCTCTTTCACACACAGAACAATCTAATCAAAGTCTCTATTACTGCTTAACACAACCTCGGCACAATCACTTGTACCGTTCCACTCCACGACTCCCCGCCTGCCGTTACGATAGTTACCCACGCTCCGGAGCGCTAGGCGGCGACGACGGTGTTCACTACCCACCCATTCACGAACGCTACAACACCGAACGAGCAGGGAGTAAGTAAGCTTCCGCATACACTGGCTTGACCAATCACCCCGGGGGCATCTGTAGCCGGGAACAAAGCGCGGAGGAGGAAAATGCGTAAGGAGGGAAGAACGTTACTCACCCATGCAGCGGATGGGCTCCCCGGGGAAAGGGTTCAAGGGCCCGGCCGGGGTGCGTGCTCCGCGTTGCTTACTTGCCGGAGCCGTGGTTCTTGCACAGCGGGGATGCTTCGGGTGTAGGCATTTCGAGTGATGGCTTGTGAACTTACCGGCCTTTGAGGGGATTCCACGTTTGTGTTAGAATATGGATCTGATGCTGCGAATCCCGTTGTCAGGGTGCACACGTTGTGAGTTACGTATGAATTGCTACACTCCAATGATTACCTTACGGCATTGTTTGCTCTCTCAAGTCGTGCCTTGCTTCGTTTCCTTTCCTCTCTTTTCTTTTCTTTCTCCTCTCAACATCTTCTCCTGTGAAGTCTTGACTATCGAATGGAACCTCTTCTCTCGTTTCGTCCTCGTCAAAATTAGTGGCGGATGGTTCGCCTTTGTTTTAACCTTTTGCCGCTCCTTATGGGTGGTTTTGGGCGAATGGCTCGTCGGCCGTGCGAAAGCATGTTCCACTCGTACTCGAGTACAATCTGGTGATCACAACCTATCACCCGCTTTTAGGCTCCCTTTCTCCTTCCTTCTTTCCTCCATTCTGAGAGCTGGAGGGTTACGTCATTCCATCTGTGTTTTTGTTTTTCTTCTTCTTTATCTTTTCTTTTCTCTTCCGATTAATGAACCCGAATACTGCTCCACTCGCTCGCTCACCAGCACCATTAAACACCATCTGAATGCTCCTACTGGGCCATTGGCCGATGGACCGTATAGTGCCGCATCCGACATGTCCAATCCCTCATGGCATCTCTACTGAGCACAAGAAAGAAAGAGAGAGGGAAAGAAAGAAAGAAAGAAAGGAAAGTGCATAGATACCCGCAATGCACTCCGAAAAAAAAAAAAAAACCAGCACATCATACAAAATGGAAAGGGTGAAGATAGGAATCTCCAGGCAGGATCAACGAACAAGCAAAACAGACCAACAGCCCTATCCCTTCTCGCCCTGGGCGCAGGCACAGGCACAACTCGCCCACACCGTACTAGTTAAAAACCATCACACCGCTGATTGACCGACCCCAACGGGCCGCCGGGCGGGGAGCTTTTTCTCGTCGCTTACGGACGGAGCTCCATGATGCCCATTGTGCCCACTTGACGGCGGCCGTGAACTGCTGCACCGTTCCTGGACCGCTCCGCCCGTCGCCTCCTGCTTTCTGGCTCCTACGTGTTCCCCTCGCAATGGGAGTGGGTGGGTGTGGGTTGTATCGTATCGTGTCCGAGTGATGCGTTGCATCCATCGAGATGAATTTAGACTCGAGTATGCCTTGGGCCAATTGTCGGGCGTTATTTTTTGCTGAAGGTGTGGTAGGCTATTGCGTGCGGTTTTGGTTGTCATGGTAGGTAGGTAGGTAGGTAGGTAAGGGGAAGATAGCCTTGTCTTTTTTATTTTATTTTTTATTTTTTATTTTTATTTTATTTTTGAAGAGGGGGGGAGGGGATTATTTCCTTTGGTGATTTTCTTTTCCTTTTTGAAGGAATACTTATAATGTCGGGGTGTTTTTTTTTAAATTTTTTTTTTTAAAAGAGAACTGTTATTACATACCACTAAAATCCGAGAAAAAGGGCCAATTTTTTTTAGTGGTATGCAATAGCGGTTCGTTTTGAAAACGCTTCGGCATTACGAGTGCTCGAGTGTTGCACTGTACGGCCAGGCTGGCTGGATGACTGCGCAGAGGATGAGGATGGGGGAATGGGTAGGTTTGTATGATATGTCGTTGGTTGGCTGGGACCGTTTGGATGGACGGTGGGAGCATCGGACAGGTACTCTATCGTGACTGGTGGGATCGTGATTGCGCTCGTACGGTACTGTACGAGTACTGTACAGGTGGGGCTAGTGTGTGGTTACTGTAGGGTACGCTATTTTATGGTTTTGATCTCGGTCCTCTGTGCCTTGATATGGCTATGCAAGGAGGTATATAGCGTGCCATGCTTAGACATTTAGAAAC
>QLOI01003494.1:104-18311 GCA_003313605.1 Tuber umbilicatum | reverse complement strand
GCGTGGTGTGGGTTGGATCCTTGTAGACGCAACCTTGTGTAACGGGGAAGACCTCGGTACTGCTGGGCGGATAGTCCAAGGCACACCACAGAAGACGAGGCAAGGGACTGGTGCGGGTATACAAACAAAACGTGTTTGTACCAGGGGTTCAGAGTCTGAAGTTCGGGTGACGCGAAGTCAAGAGCGAGAGCTGTAATTCCTAGGTACAAGTGTAGATAGGAAAATACCAGGTTGCGTAAGGAAAGAAAATTATAAAGGGACACACTCCTTTATATAACAAAAGAAATCTAGCGTCACAAATTCTAAAAGAAACCCCAAACCCTTTCTCCGGCACAACAACCCTCCTCTATCAGATGTTATCAGCCACTACTATATAATTGTAGACAGGTGGCCATGACAATATCTATTTTACAACTGCAAAACCTTTGGAAAACTATATTGACAAGGAGAGCTGACCAGTATCCTCAAAGGGGACCCAGAAGATGCTGGACCGACGATAGCAGGAGCCTCCACCTTGAGCAACGGACTAGCAGTACCACAAGAAATAAAGAAGATAGAGATTACAGGACGATAATTGATCCACAAAGAATGCGACGACTTTTTCGACATGTTTGCAGAAGGCAAGTAGACGGATCATCCTGAACATCGACCGGAAGACCATCGCATTGAGCTAGAAGAAGGAAAAATAACACTGTTAGTGAAACTCTATCCATTAAGAGACCAAGAGTTAAAAGCTGTAACGGATTACCTAAATCAGAACCTGGATCAAGGGTGGATACAACCCTTATCATCATTGGCTGAAGGACCTATCTTGTTTGTCAAAAAGAGCGATCGGATACTGCGATTATGGGTGGACTATCTGAGGACTGAACGAAGTATCCAAGAATGATCGATATGTACAACCTCAGATCGAGGAATGTCTCGACTGACTTGGAAAAGCAACATATTATACCAAGTTGGACATTAGGGACGCCTGGCACAATACCTGGATCGCAAAGGAAGACTAATGGATAACAGCATTTGTACCAAGATATGGACCGTACAAATACATGGTTATGCATTTCGGATTTAACAATACACTGCCAACGTTCCTATGATCGAACAATTCCAAACTCAGTCAATTTCTAGATATATGTTGCGTTATCGATCTAGATGACATCCTCATCTACTCTGGGACTATGGAACAACACTAAAAGTATATAAGGAATATCCCTCAAGCCCTACGAAATTCAAAAATCAGACTGAAACCAATGAAATGCAAATTACATCAACAACAAACTAAATATTTGGAGTTCATTCTGAATCCAGAAGAAGTGCAAGTGGACCTGGTCAATACATCAGCAAGAGACAACTGGAAGCCACCAAAGACAGGAAAAGGAGTGCAAAGTGTCTCAGGCTTTTGCAACTTTTACAGAAGGTTCATGGAAGGATTTAGCAAAATAGCTAAACCTTTGTACGAAACAACCAAGAAAGATACCCTATGGAAGTGGAAAGAGAAGCAACAAAACACATACGATAATCTGAGGAAAAGACTCATAATAGCACCAATATTTCAACATTTCCAACCAGAACTTTCTATCAAGATCGGTATGAATACTTCCAGTTTGGTATGCTCCGGCATACTATCATAACTCAGCCCGGATTGAATATGGAAACCTGTGGCGTTCACATCCAAGAACATGTCAAAAGATGAATGCAACTATGATATAACCGACAAAGAATTATTAGCCATAGTGCAAGCACCTAAAGCTTGGAGGAAATACGGACTCACAAGTCAAGAAGAGATAAAAACGTGGTTATAGACCACAAGAAACTCCTTGCATTTACCACTGCCGAAGAACTCAAACAACAACAAACAAGATAGAAGAAGACTCTCCCTCAGTACCAAATCAGGATTGAATAACGACCTGGCAAGCAAGTAAGCCAACCCGATACACTTCCTTGGAGAGAGAACGATATACTAACAAAACAAGACGAACGAATCTAGCAACAAGGACAGATTCTACCATCATCCTATGATTGCGGAATTGTAAGTACAAGTCTGAAACGTCTAACGAACCATGGAAGAAGAACGGAAACAACTATCAAACTTAGAAAAACATGTTGTGGGAACAACTGCACGCGCAGTTTCCTAGCAAGAAGAAAAAGACTCTGTGAAAATTGTACTCAAAAAACAACCATTCGCTCATAAAGAAGAACCAGCACGAGTCAGATGGATCATGGATGACGCAAGGAAACTCGTTGTGAAGATGCATGAAGACTACTATGAAGTGAGATATGAGAAAGAAACAACAGAGGAAGTGAGACATCGGACTCCAATAGTTTGGGAATCTTGTTAAGAGGAAGAACCAAACGCTTGACCATATGGGACTATGGCCAAAGGAAATAAGGAGCCAATTTAAGGATTCTAAACTGACTTATCAATTTTCGTACTATGACTCGGATCCATGTCACGGAGTTTCATTTGTTCATTATTTATGATTCGCATGCTAGACCTTGGTCAAGGTCATATATGATTTAACATGACCCACAATTGTGAGTTATATGTTAATGTTCCGTGAAGGACTCACTTTAGGTCATATAATATGATGTTTTACAGGAGTCGCGCTTATAACTCATAGTTCTATTGTTATTACGCAATGGCTTGTTTGAGTCATAGGTTGTTACATGTGTGTATGAGTCACTACTGTGACTCATAATAGTTATTTGATTTGTAAGCGGGTTGTGGGAAGATGGATAGAAGGACGTGCTTGCGTCGTGTAGATAGACATCAACCATGTCCGCTATTCTCCTCACGATTGAAATTGCAACACCACCATCCACTCTTGTGGGCTTTGGCCCATCCTCCCGCCCCCCGCTAAGGGTCACCTTGCCCCCCCCCTTATCCTCCTCTTTATCTCCCTCATCTCGCCTGCCTCTATACTCGCGTTATGGGACCCCTCCTCTACTTACTGTTTTGATTTTGCTTAGAATCACCGTCGATCGTTCCCCTCACCCATACTTCAGACAGCTTGTTGAAATTCTTGACTCCTTTCATATGCATATTTCACATGATAACAGCGTATATTCTCATACTTGCTTAATGTCTCAGCTAAAACCTATATCCTGCAGACATTACTACAGCAAGGACATTTAATACCTATTTCTTTGATATTCCTTGATGATGATCAAGAGTTATTACATATGTTTTCTTTTAGTACTGAAAGTATTCTGATTACTTATGAATATTTCATGTATCATTCTTGGTCCTCAGGTTTATAATATCATTGCATACATTTCATACCACTACGCATCCACATAGATTTTATGCGATTTTATTGGCAAGTTTCTCCGGGTCAAATGCTGTCGCACTTTTCTTCTTCTCATGTTTACACTATTTTTCTCTTAGTTAGGGTGGGTCACATTGATGATTAGCACCTGGATATATATAGGGGTTACTTCCCACCACCTCGCTTTAGAGTTGAAAGGAAAAGAACTATTCCTAATCTACCTTCATACCGTCTACCTCCTCACTAAGCATGCCCATAGTTTATACTTCATACTGTGTTCCTATTCCCGTACACAGTTATTAAGATCTTACTATTTACAGTTTCAATATGTTATGAGCCCGGACCTTACACAGCTATACAGAATACGCTTACACACTTTCCTACCATATACTTACGCGACCACTTGGTCCTGGACGGAAAGCAAATTCCACCTGATGGAAAAAACATCTTTTATTGAAACATTTTTTGAAACATATGTCGAAACATTCTTCTAACATGTTCTGTTGTCAGGATTCTATACTGACTTTGCTATTTCGCACTATGACTCAGGTACAAGTCATAGGGTTTCATTTGTTATATGATTTTAGGTTATTGATACCAAGAGCATGCCCTGTTTAAAGGTCATGAGATGTTTTACATGAGACATGGGTGTGAGTCAGCTGTTATTGTTATGTTTTACAGGAGTCGCGCTTACGACTCATAGTTATGTTGTGATTGTGCAATACCTCATTTGATTTGTAGGTTGCTACACAAGTGTATAAATCACTGATGTGACTCGTAATAGTTATTTTATTTGTAAGCGGGTTGTGGGAAGATATATATAAGGACGAACTTGGGTCATGTAGATAGACATCAACCACGTCTGCTATCCCCCTCCAGGTTGAAATCACAACACCACCCTCCACTATCGTTGGCTGTGGCCCACCCCCTTCCCCCTACTCAAAGGGCCCTATGGCCCCCCCCATCCTCTTTTTTATCTCCCTCATCTCGCCTGCCTCCATACTCAAGTTATGTGACCCCACCTCCACCTGATTCTTCAATCTTGCTTTAAATTACAGTCTGTCGCTCCCCACGCCTAGGCCTTCGACAGCTGGGATACAGTTTACAGCAAGCGATTCTATGGTAGGCTTTCTTCAGTTTGCCACCGCCAGGCCTTAGTCAATTTAGCTTTCCTCTTTTCCCCTTTCTCCTTCGCGGCGAGGTGGGTCCATAAAGGCAGCCTATTCAGACACAAACACCTTTTCCGATAGTTGCTACAGCTTGGGCTTCGTCGGCCTGCACCCACTCCCGGTCAATCTGCTGGCACGGTACCTACCAACCTTCTTTCCTTAGGCTTGTCTCCTGTTGACCCCCTCTCTCCAACCGGCGGCCTTCAGTGTCCGCCTACTTTGTAGGAGTCGCTTTAACCCCACCACTCCTGCACCAGCTGGTACCTTACTGCTACCTCATATAGTGTACATTTTTCCCGTGTTCCCTGTAGCGTGGTTTCCTTTCTCCTTTCCTCTGCCTTGAATCCATGGTCGCATCCTCCAGTCCCGCCCCCTTTGCCTACGGAGTTTGAGGGACACTTTGCTTACCCTTTCCCTCTTTCGCATGATTTGTTGGTGGATCAGTGTCGTGTCTCTGGTTCTTAGTTTATCCGATTTGGTTTCTGGGCTCTGTGCACCCAGGTATTGTTTGTTTTTCGTCTAGTTACCTGTTCTTAGCATTTGGTTTTCTTACCTTTCAGGTGTTTCCGGTTTTGGTACGATCCTCACTCTTCTTCTTTGGTTTTTTTCGCCATAGCCTAGTTGCTGCATGTGGATTACTTTTGTACCGGTAAACAAAAGAAAACTTGAGTTAAAAAAAAAAAAGGTCATAGAGATAGATCTTCACATAACCATTCAAGTTATTTACTATCGATAACTTTACAAATATAAAGACATCTACTCTTTAACGAATATTCTTCCTCTCCTTATAAGTGACTTGGTTAATACAATAAGACTTAAGAGTTGAACGCGACTCTTGCGAATAGTATACGATAACTATAAGATAAGGAATCGCCACCTATTGCATGATAGTAAGATAAGACTGATCGACGAGTGTTCTTACAATTTTGGAACTTTCTAAAATCGAAACAAACCTCCATCACGATGAAATGTTCTTACAAATGAAACCTTCATCAAAAACAAAACGTTCATCGAAACAAAACGTTCCTCAAAACGAAACATCCATTGAAACGAAACGTCTGTTGAAACGAAATGTCTTGAAACAAACATCGTGAAACGAAATATTTACGCGAAGCAAAGGAAAACATTTACTCTCTGGACTACTCTTCCTCTTTTTTCTGGGCGTGGTTTCATAAGTACCCTGGGTTGCCCTCCTCGCACCTCACACCCCGGTTTAATGCTACCTGGAAGTCCTTCTTGACATTTTCTCCCTTGTGTCCTCCCTTTTTTTTGGAAGAAGGGCAGTTGACTCCCTGGATCCTGTGAGTAACATAGTAAAAATCGCTTCCACTGGACCTTTGCATAAATTTATGCGATGGCCTCTTCCTCACCTTCTGCATCAATCTCTGCTCATCTCTCTTCACCTCTCCAACCTCAGCCTCCAGATAGGCATACAAACAGTACCAAGCTAGGTTTTACACCTTCCTATAAACTAAGCTCAATTCTTAAGCTAACGGGACTTGACAACTATTGTTCATGGCGTGACATTTCCGTTTATGTTCTCGGACTCTACAACTGTTGGAGGATTGTAACTGGAGAGGGAATTATCCCTGATCAAGTAATTGATAGCGGAGAGGTCATGAATATTGACCAGATAGATGAGTTTCACGATTGGTACCAATACGCCCCCGCATACTTCCTTGAAACAATCGATCCACACTGGGTGATCTTATTAGTAACCTACAAGTTACCCACAGTGATATGAACCGCATTTGCGGACAAATTTGAAAGAGAAAATACGTCCTTCTTGTTCAACCAGCTTAACAGAGTCCTCGATTACAACTACGATACCTCTGAACCCATTGCCGACCCTATTAACAAGTAGAACACCTTATGGAATCGAATGCAACAACCTTGTTCTTCTGCAGCAGAAACAGACAAATATGCACTACCCTTCGACTTCAAATCTGTGTTTAGATCAACGGAAGCCAAACCTGCAATCCTCCCCCACCCCATTTCCGAATCGATGAGTAGTGAGTTCAATAACCTCCAAACCAAGGAAGATCTTTCCTATAATCATGTCTATAACAAGTTGCTATACTAGGAAACCTCCGTTAGTTCTTTGGATGATAAGGTATATAAAGGTGTTGAAATCACAGGAAGGAGAAGGGACTTGGAGAAACCATGAGACCCCGTGGCCCCAACATCTAAGGAGTGCTCCTACTGCAAGAAACATTACCCTTTGTGGCACAGTGATGGACACACTTGGAATGAGAGTTATAAACTCAAGGCCGACCACATGAAGAAGAAGGAAGAGACAGCTGTAAACTCAGCTAAGATCGGAAAGGAAGAGATATCCGAACAGGTCAGTACATCAACCTCCCTCAAATCCACACAAAAACCTCTACACCCTCACAGTTGGGTAATCGATACAGGGACAAGCTCACACAAGGCAACTAACCTAACCCTTCTTATAGAGTTTGAACCGGAAAAGGGAACTGTTAAGTTAGGCGATGATTCAGTAATAGAATCATGTGGCCTTGGAACTGTCAAGCTCATGGCCAAAGCATGAGACGGTCGTGTTACCCCTGTCCTTCTGCAATGTGTTCTCTGGGTTCCTAAATTAGGCCATTCAAATTTATTGTCTTGGCGCGCTATCGTTTCTTTGCGAAAGGGTTTTTCTTTACGCTGTAATGGAAAGGAAATAGATGTTTCAAGAGAGGAAAAATCAGAGGTTCTCTGGGGAAAGCTTGACAGTCAGGACTATGTTGTGCAAGAAATAAAAGAAAAGGTGATTAAAATGACCTACCAACAGTGGCATGAAGCACTTGGACATTCTTAACCAAAATATCTTCAGAGTAACAACTACTCCAACACACCTACCATCCACAGTATTAAAAGAGGTTTGCAATGCCAAACCTGTATTACCTCCACACTAAGCGTGCCCATAGTATACACTTCATACAGTGTTCCTATTCCAATAAAAAGTTATTAAGATCATACCATTCACAATTCCCATACGGCTGGGATACAGTTAGCAGTAAGCCATCTTGCGGTCAACTTTCTTCAGTTCGCCTCTGACAGGCCTTAGTCTATTTCGCCGTCTTCTTTTCCGCTCCCGTGCGGCCATAAAGGCTGCCTAGTACAGACACAAACACATTTTCCAATAGTTGCTACCGCTGGGGCTTCGTCTGCCTGCCTCCCCCACAGTTGATCCTTGGCACCGTACTTGCCACTCTTCTATCCTTAGGCTGGCCTCCGCTGGACCTCTGTCACCTCCCTGCAGTCTTCAGTGTCCCACTAGTGTGTTGGAGTCGCCTTAACCCTACCACTCCTGCAAGAGCTGGCACCCTACTGCTACTTCATGTGGGACGACTTTTTTCTGTGTTCTCTGTAGATTGGTTACCTTTCGCCTTCCCTCCGCCTTTGGTCTATGGTCGCATCCTGCAGTCCCGCCCTCTTTTACGCGCGTAGTTTTAGGGCAACATCGCTTACCCCTCTCCGTTATATTATGATTTGTTGGCGGATTAGGGTCGGGTCTCTCGTTCTTAGTTTGTAGGATTTGGTTTTTGGGCTTGTGTCACTTGGTCTCGTTCGTTTTTCCTTTGGTTACTGGTACTTAGTGTTTGGTTCTCCGAGTTTTCAGGTGTTTACGGTTTTTTGTATGGTCCTCACCTTCCTTCTTTGGTTTTTTTCGCCATAGCCTAGTTGCTGCATCTGGATTATTTTTATACTAGTAAACAAAATAAAACTGGAGTTAAAAAAGACAAAAAAGGCCCTGTAGATAGATCTTCACGCAACCACCCAGGATATTTCTTATCTATAACTTTACAAATATAAAAACTTTTTCTTCTTTAACTAAAATCCTGTCTCTCCTTATGAAACGACATAGTTAATACTATAAGACTTAAGAGTTGAAAGTGACTCTTGAGAATTGTGTACAATAACTATAAGATAATCAACCGTCCCCTTTACAACTTAACGAGGATAAGACAGATCCACGAGAGATCATAAAACGTAGATTCCAATGCAGTCCGTTATCCCAAGCATTCATTCTGCCTATCGCCAATCGATACGCGATAGACAGGAGTATCTCTCCAAGTACCACTGATCGATGGCCATTCGGGAGCTCTTCAAAACAGGGTCAGGTAATGACTGATGTCGACCATGACATAGTTGACAGGGATATTAAGAGTCCTGGAGTTGTTGACGCAACCATGAACACATGATATAGAGTAACAGAAAAACATAAATGAAAGATTTCTCACCCCTAAAACATCAGAAATACCTACAAAATGCGAATTTGCAAAGTCCAGCTGCAGGTAAAAATCGAAGCAGCTTGCCAAGTGCTGGGAGCCAATCCAAATCTGAAGGTGCGGACCGTTGCTCATGTTCATGGATTGAACGATAAAACTCTTGGAAATCACTGGCATAAGCAGACTCAATTTCATAAAAAAGCACACAAATCCCAACTGCATCTTAGCCAGGAAGAGGAGGTAGTTGTAGTAGGTTGGGTACATGAAACGGATGATCAGGAGACACCACCAAGGTGGCGGCATGTGCGTGATATGGTGGAATATCTCATTCAAGCCAAACAAGGACAAAATTCACCAATACTAGGCAAGCATTGGACCGATTGATTCCTCAAACGCCATCCAGGACTTGCCCACAAAGTAGCTAGACCAATAAAAAAAGATCGTGCACTTGCCCAAGAGCCAATTCGACTCGAGTCGTTTTTCAATCACCTTTCAGAAATTCGGATTAGGTTCAAGATTTTGGATTTTGATATTTGATATTCCGATGAAAAAGGCTTCGCAATTTGGCAGGCTATTGGTGGAAAGGTATTCTGTAAAGCAGGGAAGAGAAATGCGAGGCTAGTTTAGGATGGTGAAAGAGAATAGGTTACTTCAGTTGATACCATCTCCGCAGAAGGAATGAGTATTCCACCATTTCTGGTCTATCAAGCAAAATCCCAACGAGAAAGCTGTCAAGACTATGCTGAAAGAGACGAAGCAACCTTTAGCATTTTAACTACAGGTTATATGCATAAATGACTCTCCTTAAAGTGGTTAAAGGAACACTTCAAACTATACTGTCGACCTCCTTCTCTGACTGCCTACCGACTACTATTGCTTGATAATCATACCTCTCACCAGGATTTCGACTTCTACCATTATTGCTGGACTCACAAGATTCAACTTCTCTTTTTTCCCTCCAACTTGATACACATTCTTCAACCACTCGATCAAAATCCTTTTGGTACTATTGGTACCTACTATTGCCAACAAGTTGAAGAATCTTTTAGACAGAATGGAGTTTATTCAGCAATTCATAAAGGCGATTTCTTTCCCATGCAGATGGATACTGGTCGTAAAGCTTTAACCAATAGCAACAGTAACGCTGCCTTTCATTGTATGGGTATTACACCATTTAATCGATACCTTATTCTTTCCAATCCTGATCTCCAAATCCCAACACTGCTTCATCCAACTCACTATAACCTTCGACCAGAGGCCACTAATGACCACATTGCCAGCTGGATATGGCAACTGGAGGATGAACCAGAGGAGGTGGATTCTGTAGTACGTGCATGGGAGTTAGGACAAGAGCTTGTATCACTTGCAAGGAGTGCTTCAGCTCAGGCATTGGTTCATGAGAAATGGGTTACCGATGAGCTCAAAAAGCGAAAGGTTAGTGGATCTAAGGCAGGGGCTATCATCACATGGGCAGAGGCCATTGGCAGGAAGGCATTAGATAGGGCATTAAAGGACAAAATTGCCTGGAAAGAGAAGGCAAAAAAGGCAGCAGAAATAAAAAGAAAGAAGAAAGAAAGGCGTTCTCAAAGGTTGAGAAACAAGCCGAGAGAGGAGGAGGAAGAGTCAGAGCTGTCACACTCTGAGCAGGAACCAGCAGAAGAGAATGATGATGGAAGTAGATTGGTTGAAGGGAGTGGAAGTCAATTAGGAGATCATTCAAGTGACAACCAAACACAACAACCTCTTGACATCAATCAACATGCCCTACAACATCTTGAAACTCATACTAATGGACGCAGAAACCCTCCACGAGTTGCACGCAATTCTCTTTCCTTTTTGGAGCGATATCCGGAGGAGCTCGCTAACAGCCAAATCTGTTGACCCAAATGCAATCACATATTCTCACTCATCATGTTTCTTTTTTGAATTTCCTTTTTCCTTTTTTGTCTTTTTTGTCTCTTGCTTTCCTCTTATGCTACATCGCTTATAATAAAATTCAAAGTTCACTACTGCACTGGTGTTGATTGTAGCAAGGTTTCTGTGGTTGTTGCCTGGGCGTGGCGAGACTCGTAATATCTACGGGACTCCTAGTTTCCATGTATTCTATGTTAGGCCCGGCGTCTCAGGTCTTCGTGCCATATGCCAAAATACTGGGCAGTGGTTCCGTAGTAGCATTCACCCGATGAGTATTGGCATTGTACAGGGACCATTGATAATCGAAGATACATACTGGTAATCTACTTGTAGTGACCGGTGATGGAAGGAACCCGCTGGTGACAACCTGTGGTGGTAGGTACCTCCAGGTGACTGCTGGCCCTAATGGTAACTGATGGACCATTTCCAGAATCGGCTTACCGCGCACTGGCAGGCACTTATAGTCCATCTCTAAGACTGACATCCATACAAAAGGACGGGACTGGCCGCTGCTGCGCCCCACCGCGCGCCAATAGGTAATACACCTTGCCCAGGCAGGGCGGGACTATTCTCTCTCGTGGCCCTACCGTCCACCTGAGACTCTTGGGAACACTGTGTGTCATCCAGCACTACAAGGACTATCTGAGACCGTCGTCATTCTTATTCAAAGTTTATATGTGAGCAGTTGCATGTAAGAAAGCTTGGCCCCTCCTGCAGTATTCGCAATCCGAGTTGTAGTGACGGATTAGATCAATGGAAAAGAGGTAGGAGAGAAAGAGTTGCACCTAACTCCGGTAGTGCGGAAGTGTTGTTTATTGGAGGTTTTCTGGAGGTGCAATTGGTTGCCAGTATTCAGTCAATATATTATCCTCTATTCCTGAATATCACCGGTGCTTACCCTTAAGCTGGCCTCCACGATATGCTGCAAAATTGTTTTTCATTCTATGTGCAAGGGTATTAGGTGGAACAACAATAGTATGAGACCTAAATACCAGAACGGAGGGTGACCGGGAAATAGCTCCGGAGTGAATGAAATGGAGTACGACCAAGGGGTGTCCAGGGTTGTAACAAGAACCGGAGGGTGATGCAAGGATCGGAACAAAGAATGGTGGGCGGCGGTAAATAAATTGCTGGTATGAAGACAGGCGGACGTGTAACCGATATGGAACCTGGAAGAAAAGTATGAAAATGGAGGTGAAAAGATACCGTGACCGGGTATGACAGTGTGAAGAAAAGGATGGGCGAGATGGCGTGAGTGGCTCTGGAGATACAGATCAGGTTGAGTATACTCCCCGCTGCGGAGTAATCTTTGTTGTATTAAAGGAGGTCATTCGCCCACTGTTGTAGAAGAATAAGTCGCAAGTTAACTAGCCAATCTTTATATCTTTTTATCCCCCAAACATCTGTGTTCCTCCATTCACTTCTATCTAGGCTCCGAATTTTTTATCTATTACTATAGGAGCTAAGAATCTGTCAAATACCCATTTGGATATAGTACTGTACAAGCCCTCTTTGACCAACGGCCTCCTCTGACCGGCTGTCTTTACCAATTCAACCATTGTAGTTTCCTAAACAACCATGCAGTTATCATTAGGTATATCCCAAGATTGTAGTAAACCATAGCGAGCTGCACGTTCTTGTATGGAATTGGTAATATCGATTGACTGAGCCCAACCCCTATATGGGATTGGAAAAATAGCTATAGAACTAGGTGCCCCAGAACGTACCCAGAACGCGGCCAACAGTTCAACAGACTTACTCGCAACCCGTGGCAGAAGTGTAATTTGCGCCGTCCATTAATACGCCCCGAACTCGCTGTACAATATGTCCAACTCTGCCCTTATCCCGAACAAGTAATGAATTTATCGGTCGTTTGTGGAGCATCTATTGGGATAGAAAAAGGAACTGCCTTCACGCCAGCCTAATAGAGAGCGTCGCTAGGGCAGCTATGTTATTTGTCTTCGGTAGCCTGTTTCATTATATATTTCCATTTCTCTACCCAGAAGGAGAAATATTCTAGATTTTCTGGATGCTTGGTTTTCATGACAATCCTGATAGGCACAACTTAGTGATTAGGAATCGGGCAGAACATTAGGAATCCATCGCATAGCACACCAAGCCTTCCAATGGGTCAGCCCGGGCTCAACAAGGGCAGACCCGGCCCGGCCCAAGCCCAACGAAATGTGAGCCCGACCCAGCCCAACCCAGGGAAGAATAGCCCGGGCTAACCCAACGAGCCCAACGAGCACATTGGGCTTACGCGCCAGTGAAGAGGTATAGAATAAGTCAACCCAGATCTATTAATCTTGAATGAAATACAAAATTGCAGAAAAGAACAGAGATTGAGCAAAACAAGTAGATAAATACAATATTGCAATAAATCGTGACAACTTCCAATAGAAAGATCCTGGTTTAGTGGGAGTGCCAGCTTCGGAGACACTCAGTTGACTCAATCGTTTGTGCGTTGAGGGAGTGGCGGGAGTCTGAAATTGTCCTCTTGGCTGCGGAGAATATGCGTTCAGGTTCGGAAGACATGGCAGGAATCACGGATTTCTTACACTGCAAATCTGAAAATCGAGTGAGAATCCAAGAGCAGATCTAGTACAATAAAGGTTAGTTTTGGACTAAACTATCTTCATTCAGGTAAGGCTTTGTTCCTACCTTACTTCTTATAGCAACGGTGTTCCACAACCCAATGTGCTTGGACTATTGTTTCCCCGGTAATACGGGGTGAGAAACACAACGCAAGCCTCAAAAATAAGGTGGGACCTTCGATGGGTTCGCTGGGTGACCCGGGCTTGCCCCCCCCCCCCCCCCCGCCCCCCCCAAGGAAGACAATTCGTCAGCCCAGCCCAATGAACCCGGCCCAGCCCAACGAAGAGCCCGGGCTAACCCAACGAAGGCTCGACCCATTGGAAGGCTTGTAGCACACTAGTGTGTTGTGTACGAGCCAAGGGGGCTCGAGCACTGCAAGCCCCAGCGGTCCTGGAGCCAAGTGGACTCGAGTCTAGGTAGTCATTAGGCGCGAGCCGCCTCAATCAATGGTTCACAAGCAGACCCGAGTCTCTGCATGCCACTGCTGCCGCTTACCCATAAAACCATCGCAACCTCCTACCGCGGTAACTAAAGAAATTCTAGGCTAAGATTGACTAAGATGCAGAACGTGGATGAGAAGAATAGAAGGTATAACGCTGCACTTATTAACTTGCGACTTATCCAACTACAATGGTGGGTTCACAGCCCTCTTTAAATACAAATAATCAATAACTAGTCTCCCGGGAGTCTTCCTAACAGGATCCAGCCTTCTTTGTCTCGTCGTTCTCATAACCTGTCCACTTTTACCTTCACCACCGTGGCTCCTCGCTATACTCTTCTGTTTCTCGCTTTGCTCCCCGGCTCCACGCTCTCCATTCCGGTACCTCGCTTTCCTTTCCGGTTCCTCGCTTTCCTTCCCGGTTCCTCACTCTCCATTCCGGTACCTTCACCGGTGATGGTTCCACCGGTCTTCTTCCTGATTCCTTCTTCATCGCAGTTATATCCCTCTTCCAGCCACTTCAGACTATTTACCGCTATTTCCTCCGTATTATCTTTTATTACATTCCTTGTACTCTTAATCGTTCAACCAAACCCAGTAGACCAGCTTCCGGGTAAGCGCCGGTGATTAATAATAGTAACTTCCTATCCCCTACCACCACCTCCACCTACCTCCTACCACTGACACCACACTTTAGTGTCCTACCATGAGACCAACCAGCGTCCTACTACCTCCCTGCCTCCCTGCCTCCTACCACTCCCTTCCTTCTACCTCCTACCACTCCTACCACTACCATAACGGCAAACAACGCAGCGCAGGATCTAACCTTGTCCTTTTCTCCGCATCCCGCTGGCTGGCCAGCGCACCATTTCTTCTGCTGCTAGCACATCGACCTTTGTTGCCAGTGGGTCAGCTAGTATTACTGCGGCGAGCACAGGTGAGGCGGCCACACCGGACTTCGGTGATCAGGCATTTGATTCGGGGATAGCGGGAAGGTCCTTCGTTTAGTTCAATTTATTATCAACTTGCTATGTATAATTGTTGAATGTTTTGAATATCAGCGCAGGGTGGGGAGGTATCGAGGCAACTTTAGACTATGGCCTCTTGGCGGGTCAAGCCTAGCTCGAGTCCTCGAGTCTAGGGGAATCTGGGCTCGAATTCCCGAGTCCTGGTAGAATTTGGGCCCGAGTCCCCGAGATTAGGCGGAATCTGCGCTCAAGAACTTGAGTCTAGGCGGATCTTGGGCTCGAATTCTCGAGTCTTGGTAGAATTTGAGCCCCAGTTCCCGAGCTTAGGATGAATCTGGGCTCAAGCACTTGAGTCTTGGTGGAACCTGGGCTCGAGCCTCGGAGCCGGCTCGTGAGCAACCCCACGCGGCGCGTCGTGACGCGACCACACGGGGCGCGACATAACAACATACAACATGGCACAACAACCTAGGGCCAGGAACCCGGCGCTGGGCGTTAACCTCAAAAGACTCTGTAGGTAAATGATATCCGCCTTACTAGCTTTTTTAAAGTCACCCTAGTGGTGTGGTCACACAGACACACAATATTCCGGGTCGCGTTTTAGGTTGCTGTGTCACATTGTAGGTTGCTATGTCACGTCTTGTGATGCCACGTCACGTTTTGTGTTGCTGTGTCGCGTCTTGCGTTGAAGTTATATATTGGACTGGTGGCCAGTCACACTCGCACTCCAGAGGCAGATACTCTTATAGGTCTGTTGGGTGACCACAAACCTCTGTTTCCAACCAACACGGACACAACCTCGCATCTCACCCCCCACTGAAACCTATCCAAAGCGATTTCTAGCCCCACCAATCTCTACACCACTCGGTCTACTAAGACTCATAAAGCAAGGAGCTATGTCGTCCAATGTCCCTGGGCGGCCAAAGAGCCACCGAATGGCGCAACACGAGCGGCAAAATTTGCCGCCGGCGAATGCTGATTTAAGCGATCGCGTTAAGGAGTTGACGGATGAAATTAACCACTTGAAACAACGCTGCCATTGTAAAGAAAGGCGGAATATAGTACCAAGTGGGGAGGACTTGGTGATCAAGGTTCAGGAGATGGAGAGGGAGATTATAGCGTTCAAGAAGAGAGAACACCGGTACTGTCAAACAACAAAGCTGATTGTTGCGGCTGTGGTTCTGAAAGCTGTTTACAAGAAAGTATTCAACTGTAGTGGGGCAGATGGGGAACCTAAGAGCCACCGTGAGCGGGCATGGCAAATCCGGAGCCTACAGGCGAACTTTCGAGCCTTTGGCTGTGATCGTGCGGAGGAGGTGAATGACATGGCGGAAATTGTAAGTTCAAGTTTCCTTAAACTGCACAGGTATGCCGGAAGAGTTGGTGTTAACATGAGCAATTAGTGGCAGGGTCTAATGGAGAAAAGGAACACGGTTGCCCATCAGGTAACGGGTGATGATGTGGTTTTTATTCTTCCATATTGCGATACGGTACTGGCAGGCGTTCTGGAGAGGTCATTTGCGTTTCTTTGGGATATAGCCCCGGAGAACTGGAGCAATGCTACTCCAGAACAGAAAGCCCTCGTGTTTCAAAATTGTATACTGCAGTCTTTCCTTAATGCGTCCAGTGAGAATCACCAATCCGGATGGTATAGGGTCTGATGCGGAACTCAACCACCTATCCCCCCTGGATTAATGAAATACTGTACCAGAGTGAATTATTATGTGGTATTATAGGTTATATCTGATGTCTCTTCTATCTAGTTCCCCTCATAACCTGTAATGATCCTAATGTCACCTCATGAGAGACCCTGTTAGAGTCCAATGGCTCATGGGCGAGCGAGCTAAACTTATCATTCAGAGGGAGGGCAGAAACCCAAAACATCAGAACAATACATATACAATTAGAATTTAATATACCAGTCATTCTTTACTGTATATGACAAGATTCCACTGCGGGAATTATCTGAAACTACCCCAAGAGTGTGATTTTTACCAATTATAATTCCTCCATATCAGCCTAGTATGAATGTGATTTCCAGTCTCCCAGTATCGAACCCCGGTTCCCGGGATACCAACTTCTACAGCCCTGGCGGCTGCATCTCCGCAACAGCAATGTTTATTTTACGTAATTGATCGGTGGCCACAGCTAATTTCCTGCTGCTATAAGTATTGAATCAAGTACCCTCGTGTAAAGTGGAACAGGACCAATCTTCCAATCATGAATCGTAGGACTGTTAGCGGCCTATAAATGTCAAAACCGACGATTTGCCAGATTGCTTCCTAGGGCATCCCTGATTACCATTTGCCGCAATTTTTAATTTTATTTGTTGTCAGATAGGGTCCATTTGTGAGGTGGGCTACATGTCTGCCCCGCCATTAATTATCTGGATACTGCTCTTAGTCATGGACCAATTTGGAAAATATGAGACCAGACAATTCCCGAGGCTAAAACGATACCAGAAAGTTTTGGACCCGTATAATATCAAGTGACATACTTCGCTGGTCCTCATTGAAAGTAAATCTGTGGAGCAGCATCCCACCACAGCTTGTAGGTAAACATATCCACAGCAAGCCAAAAGAAAACTACTAGTAAAGGGAGGAAAGGAAGGAGGATATTTGGGAATGGAAGGAGGATTCTGGTAAATATATCAGTAGTTTGTAGACAGAAAATTGAGCTTCCCAGCGGTAAGTTGTTGATGTTCAGTTGGCTCAACTTTGATTATGCCTGGGACAAATCCCATGGAAAAGGCCGGCTTAACCACTTGGCAGTAGTACGAACTGTGCTTTTTTTCTAGGCCCAGCTAGTGTTGGACACGATCAGATTATGATCGGTTACTCGAGCACTAGTCATGATTGATCATTCGATCGGTGGTCGTTGTCGATCACTCGATCAGAGTCCTCCCATTTCATCGATCGTTCGATCATGGGGGTCTCTCGATCCGATCATGATGGAGCATTCGCTCCGTGATCTACTCGATCATGATCGTTGCCACCGCTGCCAAAATATCCCTGGTATGTTTCAGACTACAAAATTGATCGCGAGGCGGCATGAGGGTCAGGATGTGGGAACCAATCCCCCATCCTCCACTCCCTGTGTTCCGGCTCGTAGTGGGGGCGGCCAGCCGTGATCTGCTTAGTACGGTATTACAGGGTTCGTTGGGGGAAAATGCTTATGGGAAGCAGCCTACAACAGCAGTGTCAAGGGGGGAACAGCTCCATGAGAAAAGAATGAGATGGGCATCATTTTCAAAATATTAGACCTTTTCGACGATCAAAACAACCGAGTGATAGTGTATGACTGAAACGGCGATTACTAAGGTATGAAAACTCTGCAAATGCGGTTAATTACTTATATTCGACCCCCGTCAGGAAGCATTGCGGGGTAGATAACTCTCTGATTCTTAACTCTCAACACGATCAACACTCTCTATGCTAAACTAACTCAACGGAAATACAGGAGCTATTTATCCATTCTATCCCCCCCCGCATACATCTCCCACTCTCTCATTCAGACTCGTGCTAACAAATGAAAAGACAAACTTCGCAAACGACGTCACCCACCGCCCTCCTACCATCCGCGCACCTGCCCTCCTAGCCCTCCGCGCACCTCCCCCCC
>QLOI01003488.1:0-30361 GCA_003313605.1 Tuber umbilicatum | reverse complement strand
AGAGGTGTAGAGGGGGGGGGGATTATAGGGAAGGTAGAGAGGAGGAAGGTTAGAAGGCTAGAAGGTAGAGAGTAAAGAGTAGTAAGTATGTAAGTAAGTATAGAAAGAAGAGAATAAAGAAGTAAGGAAAAGGGTGAAGAAAGAAAGATAGCTTCCGAAGCTACGTTTTATTCCTTTTTTCCGAATTCCCCTGTATCTCTTCTGGGTTTGATTCGTAAGTAGGATTACGTATCCTGCATCGTGAGAGCAGACACCCTCCCCCCCCCCGTACACCATATTCCGTGCTGCTGTGCTCTGGTTCAAGGGTCTACTGGGAGAGCCTCGCTCAGTGCCGTAGGAACCCCAGTAAAGGCAACCTCAACGTCCTAGAGCGAGCACCAATTGTTCGAGTTCTTACGGTAGTTGGTTTCCTATACACAATAGTGATAGAAAATAAAAATACCGTAAGAACTCGAATAATCGAACGTCAAACTAAGATGTCGGAAATTCCCTTTCTTGGATAGGGGGGCAAAAGCACCCCGAAGACCAACCCCCTTAGCACCTTGAAAGGAACGAAGGAGCACCGGACCTTGCTAGCAAAGGCAACTCCAACGTCCTAGCGCGAGGTTCAATTGTTCGGGTTCTTATGATATGGTACTCCAGATGGCTTCATCGGATATCGAGTGAGAACCTATGAGTGATTAGCAAGGTCAATGAGAACGTATGGAAGCAGTACCTCTCTTCGGGATGTGTTGTAAGAATTGGTGTACGGGTGTGAGTGTGATGGGCTAGTCTCTCTCTCTCTCTCTGATATCTAACTTTTCTCTGTCCCACAGTGCGCGGGTTATTTGTGAGTGTGTGGGTCTGTATATATGCGAGTCACTACGGTAGGCGGAGGGCACGCATGTAGGGAATCAAGGGCGGGCCTAGCATTCACACCGGGGACTGCGAGGCCATGAAGATAATGCGGGTCTGTCCTCATTCCCACTCAGGCCTGACATTTGGCCCTCGGGCAGGTCTATCATACCCGTGATACTCCCCACAGAGGCCCTCGCTGACCTAATCCCCAGCTAGCAATCCCCGGGCAGGGCCCCGCATTGTAATGAGGAGCCTTACTATGGTGCTAGGATTCAATCATAATGCAGCAGTAATATTACTATGTACAAAATAACGAGCGAATTTGTAAAGGTCTGTTTGGCAAAAATGGCAACCGTTCCATTTGGCGACCGTTCGGTGACCGTTTCCACTGTAAAAATAACTTCTGTTTTGAAACGGAAGGGAACGGTCGCTTTTGGTCGCTTTGTATCGCGAAACGGAAAGCAACCGTTATATCCAAACATGTCTCAATATCCTATTGGCCATAGTAACGATTTTATAACACCGTAAGAACTCGAATACAGTAATTGGTACTCTCGCTAGGGCTTTGGAGTTGCCTTTACTGGTAAGGTCCGACGATTCTTCGTTCCCCTTAAGTGGACTGAGGGGATCAGTTTTCGCAGTGTTTTCGACCCGCCATCCAAGAGAGGGAATTTTGGACCTAGCGTGAGTATGATATGAATTATTCTAGTTCTTGAGGTATGCGTTTACAGATTACAAAAGACAAATAAATCTACATTTGCAAAAAAAAAAAAAAAATACAAGGAAAGTGCGAAGAGATTTTTACAAGTTCACGAAGGTAATCCAGTCATCCGTGAAGTTTTGACTTAGCCCACACCGATGACGTTTCCACCGTGGCCCCGGGATATCTCTTCTGCTACTACTAGCGCCTGATTTTCCATTTGCGCAAAAACACCTTCGATACAAAACCCACTGCACACCAAGAAATGAGGGTCTGGTAGATATCTGACTGATGGGAGTACTGTCGAAGTTGAGTATTTCTACTTTTTTTGTCTCCAGGTTTGGTACTGCCGCACACGATCTCTCCCCCATTTCAGACAATAACTGTAGTCCACAGCTTCGTCTCCGAATGGGCAAGCGACCTTTTGCGACCAAGTGCTCTGGGACTTCCGACCTTGATTTTGCGTGATAGGCTGCTTGGGTAGAGGGGGAAATGTATTGGGCTCGCCAGGTGGCACCACAAAATAGGAGACATTGGGAACTCTTGGCCGCGGATATCCCAGTCACATCTCGGTCCCCAGAGAACGTAGGATTCAAATTTTACACCAAAGATTACTTTGTATGAGTTTGTGTAATTCTTCCGTATTTTCGGCCGTTGGAAATGTAGCCCATCCCGGCTCCGCTATGGTCGATGGGATATAACGAGCTGCACCAGTACTTGCTATGCGCCACGACGCTGAAAGCATGTGCCCGGTGCTGTAGTACTTGTATCATATGCCCAATATATCATAGGCCAATATGCCCAGCATCATATACTGTACCCAACGCCGTACAGTACACCCAATCCAGACCCCTAGAGTCCCACAATCCATATCCGTAGTTAGTACCAGCTCCATTCAAAATTTGCCTAGAAAAACGCTACCAGTCTCAGCAAAGCAAAACCAGCACATCATAGAAGATGTGAGCGAGTTCTATCTAGTGCGTTTATCTGTGTCATACCAAATAGTAACACATATGCAAAGACCTGGATGAGGGAAACCAACGTGCAAAGAAATTAACAAATAGCCAGGAATAAGTTGTATGAGGAGAGAGCACATAAATCCTCCCAGATTGAGTTAGTCGCCGTTTAGTAGATACCACCTTAGTACTTAGAGTACCGATAAAAGTACTCGAGTATAATATTCCCACTGCCACCACTACTGAAAGGTTTGTCACCATCGCCACCACTACTGTTGGTGCTACTACCGGTATTAGAAGCACTACCATAACTATACGCTAAGCATTACAAGCGTCACTCCTAGTCTCAATAATTCTTATGATACATTAATCTCGCTCGTCATCCTATTTAGCTATCCTACTCCGATAAATAGAATATCATCCACTGGTCAGTGATACTTGAACCCATTAAACAGCACAGCCCTGCTTAGATATTCAAGGTACAGACTCTTGAGTATCATAATTTGGACTGCAGACCAGGCCACACTCCCAGATTTTCGATAAATTCACTTGCTTCGTTGATATCTTAGGTTTGCCAGCGTTTTTAGAAGCGTCTGGGTTACCGATCTCACCAGGAGCATCTACTCCGGGTCGTTTGTGTATCCTAGAACTTACGATTTTCCATTTGTATAATCGGACTAACTCCACAGAGCCCACCACCACTTTGCAGAAAAAATTGAATAGGCCGCGAAATTGAAGTCCGGCATACCCAATTACAGTCCAGACCATCAAGTGATCCCTCATGCAACACAGCAACTTGCCAGCATCATTTCTACATACTCTACCGGATTGAATACATGTACAAAGATTCCGCGCCGCTCCCCCGGGGTATACTCACGAATCCGTCCCTCGCCCCATCCACCCTTCCCTTCACCCGACTTAATTCCGCCCAACCCGGTCCTTTAAAAAAATAAAAAAATAAAAAAATAAAAGAAACAATACAAAAGGATTGAAAGACAAAAGAATAAACCAAAATAAATGACTCATGACCGTTCAGGCCCACCTCTAGCCTCCCACTCCTTCAACCAAGCCTTCTCTCGCTCTCTCTCCCGCTCCTCCTCCAAATCGCTCTCGACATATCGTACGCTGGTAGCGGGCGCCTTTCCCTTCTCCTCGTCGCTATCGTACGGGGGCAGCACATTGCCCCGGCTATCACCCTTGACAAGCCCAACCATTTCTTCCTCAGTCTTAATTGCGCCGGGAGCAGAATGGCCGCGGGAGCCTAGACCTAATCTCGGGAGATGAAGTTGTGAATGTGGGACGGAATATGCGACCGGTTCTTCCACGTGTACTGCAGAGGAGCCTGAGCGTGAGCGAGTGTGCCCGTGTCGGCTAAACATACTCTGGAAGGAGAACTGTCGGCGGGCACCAGAAGAGCCGCTGGAAGGTCGGAGAAGGTCAGGGGTTGATGGGGCAGGAGGTGGAGTTGCAGGGGATGTGTGTGGTTGAAGAGCAGTATACCCACTTCCTCTGCTTGTTCCTCGAAGGCTGGAGGAGGACTGTCCAGGGGCGAAGTCGCGTGTGCTCGTGGAGTACTCGGGTGCAGAGGGAGCTACGACTAGATGTGGAGTCCCAGGTGGTGCAGACATGTCTACCATTGGCAACGGCGGCGATTGTTCAGAGCTTGAAGCTGACAGAGGGCTGCCAGCGTGGTGAGAATCCCGGTGTGGTGTTGCGGTGCCCGCTTCGCTACGAAGACTGGGGGAACTGCGCTGCCTGGGGACAAACAGGCTCTTGACTCGTTCCACAATACCGGTGGGGTGTTGACCTGGCTCGTCGGGCTGAATACCATATACTTGCATTCTCATCGCCTCATCGACACTCATACTTCTCCGGCGTCCGGGGCCCGCGTCTGTTGCCGGGGTTGGCGATTCCACACCTTCCTCTAGGTCTGGCATTCGAGACATTCCAAGCGGAGGATGAGACCCTGACATGGTATTTCTCCGCCGAGGCGCTCCATGGGCACTAAAGGTAACTCTCCTCCTAACACCATCCCATTCCACGTTCTGATTTGGCCCGTGAAGCATTTCATCAAGCTTCTCTTCCCTAATCCGCCTAGCTTCTTCAACCTCAGCCTTCTGCCTAGCAATGGATATCCGACGTATAATTGCTGCTGTTCCACGAATAGCATCTGCTTTGGGCTCGCTTTCCGGTTCAGATTGCTCAGCAACAGTGCGCACCTGGTCAAGGTCTCCACGAAATATTTCCGTGTCCGGAACGTCTTTAGCGCTCTTTGATAGCTGTAGCAGCACTACGCCTGAACAAATCTGCAAGAATCCCATCACGACGCTAGGGAAATTAGCACAGAGGAAACCAAAACTTTGGGATCAACATACGTTGCGATAGAACTGGGAGTTCCCTTAAACCCTCTAAATAATATAGCACTAGTCACGATGGTAGAACTCGTGAAACACACATAATACGTAGGCGTCACCAGCGCTGCATTGAAAATGTTCAAAGCTTTCTGCAAATAATTAGCTACTGCCCAGGCGTACAAAAACCTCAGGGGTCACCATACGTTCAGGTAGACAATCTCAACCAACAATGTCACAACCACGAACACCAGAAGTACGTAGAGAAACCACTGATTAAACTGCGGAGTTCCGGAAGCCTGTTTAACGACCGCAGCACCAAGACCTTGAGTGGCAACTACACTGGTCCCATCAGCAACCATGTTATAATTTCCTTCAATCGGCAAACAAACCTCAAACCCCCGATTAAACTGCAAATACTGATATAGACCATCATACTCTTATTCCCGTACTTTGGCGCAACCCATACCACCACCCCAATACACCCGAGTATGACAACTCCTGCATAGGATAAGAAACCAGGTGATATAATAAATTTTTTCATATCCTGAATAGAGTTGACAGAGGATTGTTCTGGGGCATTGATGACGATAACTATAGACCCGACTATGCACATAAAGCACCCGATTTTTCCGACAAAGGACAACCGTTCACCGAGGAATATGGAAGACAGGATGGCAGTAATAACGACAGACTATTCCCAACGACAATTAGCTTCTAACCCATAATAAACCCACTCAGCAAGGAATAAACCCACCAGAGCACCAAGCGGTGTAACCAGAATAGCCTCGACGAAAGCATATGCGCAAAAATTGCAGATCTCCCCCAAAATCACTACTCCCCCAAAAAAAGCACTGATCAGCCCGACAGTCCAGTCTCCCCTAAACCTCCCCCTCCAAGCAGAGAGAGAAGAGAGGGGAAAAGAAAAAAGGCAAAACAAACTCAATATCATCCCCGACCACCACCAGGCATTCTTTAAGTATCCATACCCCTCACCAGCCTCCTTCCCGTCCTTCAGATTCGCCGCTAGTAAGCCTTTCTTTTTGAGCACGAACGAAACGCCGATAAACACTCCTGAGGAAACGGCGAGAGCAACGCCGACGGCTTTGTATCTGTTTGTTCCCCCCAATTAGTGAGAGAGCCAGAGCAAAGAGGGAGAGAAGGGGAAGATTACACTGGTGGCCGACCTTCGGCACCACCGAGACCATGTCCCCCGCTCGCTGCCTTTGAAGTAGCACTAGCGAGCGCACTAGCCGTAGCCGAAGTTATCGTTGAATTCATGATGCCCCTCCTCTTCTCCTGGGGTACCTATCCTTCCACTCTTACAATCCCAACTTTTTTCAATTATCCCGTCCTCCTTGTCCTTGCCAGCGTTGTTTGTCTGTCTCCCGTTTGTTGGTCGGCTCGTCCGTTTGGCGCCCGCTCCCCCTTCTCGTCTCCTTTGCTCGGTGAATGCGCCGTAGTTTATATCTTTCGAGAGCCGTCAAGGAAACCCCTCTTTACTTCCCTTTCAGCAAACAAGGGTGTGACAAGCGAAGAACAAAAACGCCCCGTAGGAAGTTTCTCGGGGAAAAAAATGTTCCTTTTTATTTTCCCTTTTCCTCTTTTATTGGCGGGTGAGCGCGAGCTGAGTTTTTCCCGTTGTCGGTCCGTCCGTCTGCCCCAGCCCAAGCAAGACAGAAGGCAAATGCCGGTAACTGACTGGGTTGTGAGCGTTAGCGTAAGGTGAAAAAGCAGTGTGCACGGTACTGTGCTCGAGTATCGAAGTTGTGGCAGCCACCAAAAAGTTTGTTCTGGTCCGTCCGTCCGTCCGTTCGCTCGCTATTATATCGTAGCGCAATGAACGGTAATGCAAGATATTCGGTGAGGTTGCGTGGAAATTTGCCCTCTACTGTGCTGCTTCACTGCAGCATAAGCACAGCACAGCACAGAAGAGAAGCTAACAGTTTAGAATAAGGAGTATGATAAAAAAAGGAGGGATGGTTCGGTCGCCCGTTTCGAAAAATCAACGTTTCAACAAAAACGGAGCCAAATCAAGCGTGTCGTCACCAGTGGATTCTACCTCTTCCAGTTGTGATACCCCCAGGAAACAAGCAGAGACAATCGTCGTATCATACACAAAATTCATCTCATCATAACAATATCCAGTGGGAAAAGAAAAGAAGAAAAAGGGCACAATGAAGGTAAAAAGTAAGCAAGCAATGGATGATCGAGAAAAACAAGAAAAGGGCCAAGCATCAAGAGCAGATCTGCCGCCACCTCAGTTTTGAGGGTGGTTGGCCCCTCCGCCAACATCCCCCCCTGAGGACCCCTGCTTGTTGTTCCCCCCGGCAACCACCTGCCACCCTACGAGCACGTATGTACTCGAGTACCCGTACAACGTGGTGAAGGACGTCTGTGGCCAGGAAACTTGGCTGAGAAAATATTTCCCAATCTCAATCCCTAAAGGATTTGCAACAACCACTCTAATGAGAAATATGGCTCCACTAGATGATAGAGTAGGTGATTTTCTACACATTAATTAAGTAAAAATAAAAACATCTCAAGTTTTTCTGAAGATATTAGGGTTTGAAAGTAGGTCTAACTTTGGTGGGAGCAGGGGGATGTCCAATGGATGTTAAGTTCTGCTAAATTGCCCTGGGAGAGACAGTTAATTGCTATTCGCCAAGGGATTAACCTGTATTAAGGCTATTCTTGGCAAACTAACATCAAAATATGACTAAGCTAGGACCAAGGTCTGCCTGTGCCCGGCCGCAGAGGTCCCTCACCATAATTTTTTCAAAGGCGGTGGATGCGTGACCTTCCTGTTATGGCCATGCTCCGTATATAGATCCGCAGGGATTGGCGGTGGGGGGAGAACCAAAGTTCGACGGATCTGTGTTGGTTTAAGCGCGCCACTGAGCTTGATCGGAAGGTAATTCCATCGCTCCTCGGGGGAAGTAGCGGCGGTGGTGATGGCGATCGGCTCGACCAGAGGCATCAATTGCTCGAGAGAGACAGGGATCCAGCTGCATTTGGAGATGATGTTGTAACGGTGCGGTGCTGTTATCCACGACACCTCGGGATTCTCAATAACGAATGCACCGCCGCGGACTACCACCTCCGAATAAAAGCAAAGAGCACTACCTCCCATCTCGGCGATGAACTGCGATTCAAAGGAAAAGGTTTGAAAGATCAAGCCCAAGTGCCGATACCGCAAAACTTGGTGTATCCATCACATCGCTTCAAACCGGCCTTTGAGAACCACTCTACCTGATAAATTAACCTATCCCCTTCATCACACAGCGCGAAATGACCCGGTCCTCCACAGCAACCACGCAAGGGACACTCATCAGACCGGTCGACCCGTGCCAGTATTGGACAATGCAACTCGCTGGTCGGGTGGGTTACACCAAGGCATCGCATGAAAGGGAGCTTATCCAAGATTTCTGCCGATCCCTCTGATGCTGGGAAAGAAACCACGTGATAATTCACTGGCGATCGAGTGGTCGGGCCGCGTGGAGGGCCAGGTTCGAATATGGTCTTGGCGACGAAAGAAAAACGTGCTCCCAAGTTTTCCGTCAAAAATTCCGATTCTCAATTACCGCAACCACCGGAAACAATTACCGGACACCAAATCTTCTCCTCCAAACTATGATAATACTGTAGGGAGAGCATAGGAGGCAATTCAGCATTATAAATTTTTGGACCCTTACTCACAGTCCTGAACACTGACACAGAGCCACGAAGTTGGCTTGCTTCACTGCCATGCAAAATCCCGTGCAAATTGGTCAGCTTGGCATGCTGCATGGATTTTGGCATTCTCTGTGGGGTTCGCACCCCTAGATTTCGTAGGATAGTTCTTATAGTACAAGTAGTGTGACATTTAACTTCGTACCGGTATGTGGATCTCTGGGTCGGACTCAGCAGCAAAAAAGAAAACAAATTTTTTGTTGAATAGGCCAGCATTATTGAAGATTGGTGTTTCGCATGAAAGCTCTGGGGGGCACGTTTCTTCCGCTGCCAAGCCCGTACATATTTTTGCGGATCCTTCTCTTGGTTTTGGTCTGCAATACTGTAGTCTAAGTTACGTAGCATCACACAATTCGGAGCACTCGAAACTATCACATGAGATTGTCGTGTTCAATTGGCCAATACTATTGCATTCTCTATGAGCCCTATGTTAAGGAACCGGGAAGATATTTCTTGAGAAAGTATCCGGTGCCCGGGCAGAAAGTGAGTGGCTAGCCGACAGGATTCGATGAACTGATGATACCTGTAGGTTTGGCGCGAGGAGATATTGAGGCCCTGGCTTGTTGGGAATTATGTAGATTGATCAATATTCCGAGGGTCTTCCCCCCCTGTACAGTGCTGTACCTGTAGATGGAAATCAGGAACCAAACAACGTTCTGATAACACCCCTCATACGATTGTTGATCACTCAATCCCGATAACCAATACCACCGCTCTCCACCCACCCCCAAATCACAATCGCACAAACGAAAACGACCAAACCGAAAAAGCTCAGATGCTTTCAAGTTGTCCCTTAACGGTAGTGCAAAGAAACCCAGAGACACATCAACATCGCCCGCGGAACCGAAGCTCGCGAGAGCTGCAATTGTCATCCGAAAGGCATTCATCACAGGTTTTTAGTTTGGTGGGGAAGAAGGGAAAAAAGGGAAAAAAACACCTTGTGGGTGGGGAGGGGGACTGCGTCCCTTTTATTACAGTTCTCTCCCCTTCTCGCCAAGACCTTTCTTTCCTTTTTCACCGTTCCTTTCAATGCACCCATTGGTGTTCGAGATACCCGTGACCGGAATGGATGACGGCAGATTGTCAATGGGGGAAAACTTCGGAGAGGGAATTGGCAGTTTGCTTCACCGTGGATAGCGTTTGGCTACTCGTGGCATAGGGCAATTCGGTACCCGTTGCCTGTCAATCCTTCCCCGTGCGCTCCCATAGCCGGGTCCCGCAAATCTTTCTCCCTTTTTCTCCCTCACAACTAACCTCCTGGTATCATAGTTATAAAGGGAGGACACTCTTTCCCCCTAACTTTATTTCGGCACCTGGACTGAACTCTTCTCGTCACCTCGCTCGGATCAATTGAGATGCTTGTTCGTTCAATCTTGAGGCAACACGCCTCCCGCCGTCTGGTTGGAGAAGCCGCCAAGAATGCCTCCGGATTTACTACCTCAATTGCTCGCCCTGCCGGTATGCTTCCTGCTTCTCATGATAAAGTGGGCCCCTCCTATTTCTTTCCATCAATTTACCAAGTGGGATTTAAGTTGATTGTGCTGTTTGTAGCTCTTGAGAGCAAGTTTGCCTGAGGCAGACCCGGAGGTCTCCAGAATTCTCGTCCACGTGAGTCATCCACAACATACCTCCGGCCCACCGTCAGCTGGCTAAATACCAAATTGTACTATAGGAGAAAAACAGACAGAGGGATTTTGTGAACCTCATCCCGTCCGAGAATTTCACTTCGCAATCCGTTCTCGATGCGCTGGGTTCACCTATGCAGAACAAGTATTCTGAAGGGTACCCAGGAGCCAGATATTACGGAGGCAATGAGTGGATCGATGCGGCAGAGACTTTGTGCCAGAAGAGAGCTTTGGCTGCTTTCGATCTTAACCCGGAGGAGTGGGGTGTGAATGTTCAATGTTTGGACTAATAACTCATTCAGTCTAGGAGCTTCACTAACAGATTGCAGCACTTTCAGGAGCCCCAGCCAACCTGTACGCTTACTCGGCCATCATCCGTCCCCACGAGAGGATAATGGGATTGGACCTTCCACACGGCGGTCATTTGTCTCATGGATACCAGATTCCTGGAAAGAAGATCTCCAAGATTTCTGAATACTTTGAAACTTTGCCTTACCGCCTCGACCCAAACACTGGCTTAATTGACTATGACAGCATGGAGAAGCTCGCTGGGCTCTACCGACCAAAGATCATCATAGCTGGAGCTAGTGCCTATTCCAGGATCATTGACTATGCGCGCATGAAGCATATTGCCGAGAAAAATGATGCTTATTTACTGAGCGACATGGCGCATATCTCTGGCCTTGTTGCAGCTGGCGTTACTGAGAGTCCTTTTGTCCATAGCGATATCGTTACTACAACTACTCACAAGTCATTGGTGGGTTACTCTCTCCTTGTCGACCAACGCTGGTATGGAGACTGACGCTTCACAGAGAGGGCCCCGTGGTGCCATGATCTTCTTCCGCAAGGGTGTCCGAAGGACTGATAAGAAGGGCAAGGATATAATGTATGATCTTGAAAATCCCATCAACGCCTCTGTTTTCCCTGGGCATCAGGGTGGTCCTCACAACCATACTATCACTGCCCTTGCTGTCGCGTTGAAGCAGGCCAAAACCCAAGAGTTCAAGGAATACCAACAGCAGGTGCTTAAGAACGCCAAGGCGCTTTCTGACAAGCTTTCCGCTCTTGGCTACGAGATTGTTTCCGGAGGTACCGACAACCATCTCGTCTTAGTTGACTTGAAGCCAAAGGGCATCGACGGAGCTAGAGTGGAGAGGGTTTTGGAGCTCGTCAATGTTGCTGCCAACAAGAACACTGTGCCTGGCGATGTTTCTGCCCTCAGGCCTGGTGGCCTCAGATTGGGTTCTCCCGCAATGACCACCCGCGGCTTCTCCGAGCCCGACTTTGAGAAGGTTGCTGGAATCGTCGATAGAGCTGTAGAGATTTCCAAAGACTTTAACGCTACCGTTGGAGGTAAGAAGCTCAAGGACTACTTTAATAAGCTCGGCAACGGAGACGCTGTCCCCGAACTCATTCAACTGAAGAAGGAAGTGGCGGAATGGGCCGGGGATTTCCCGCTGCCATGGAGCAACTGATTTTAACTGCGCTTCTCATTTATTTACTCTTTTTCAATGGGCCATGTATATATCTCTTGCCTCCCAGCCTTTCTCAATTTCATGGATTTAGGGTTTATGGGGTTTTTCTGTTGCTAGTGCTCGAGTACTGTAGCTTAGTCAGTTGTCAGTTGCAAGCAGGTTACTGATTCAGAGTCAAGATTTTGTATCACGGGGCTGCCGCAGAGCCGCCACTCTTGGCTTTTATCATAGGTTTCAGACACGCATGCGTGAATTCGGGGATGAGTCTTGAATCACGGCGGGTGCGACGGTGGCTCCGGACTCATGGAATTCCTTGGTTTTGTTCGAGCATTTGAGGCCCGAGGATGTTTGGTTTCGTTTCGTAATCCCGGATTTACTGCAAGTGTTCACGGCATGCTCCTGCAGCGTCGCGCATGTTGGCCCGAGATCCCCGAAGCGGGATTCATTACCGTCAGAGTAATAGTATGATACTACCGCTATACTTGTAATATCTGGTCACCACTTGGTAATCCTTTGAGTTCACATGATTTTCAGCGGCTTTCCGCGGAAATGATCCACGCATTGGGGGCCTACGGCCCAGGTCTCGAGGAATTTAATGTGTAGCCAAATATACCTTATAATGAAAGAAAGTCTTTCCCCAAGTTCCCGAACCCCCCCGGCCGGCCTCCATTCCACCGGTTTATAGTGATTTACCATCCTCGGAATCCCTTCTGGCTCATTTCACCGGAGCCGGGTACTTACTGCTTTTTCAGTAACACCCCCAGCTCCCGATCCGATAGTACTCCAGAGCTCACCATTTCTTGCTGGAGCTCAGCCACATCTCTACGTGCTGCAAGATTTACAACTCCTCACAGCTACATATAATCGGCAGGAACTTTCGCACGACCGTGACTTTTCGGTTATTTATTATTAGGAACAGCTTTTTTTTCCTTATTATCCATTGAATAAACAAATCAATAGTCATAATATTATCATACCCGTATCATAACATCGTATGACGATATCTCTCCGCTTGGCTCTTTTATCTTTGGCTATCTCTTAGATGGGACATGAACCCTAAACCGCGATCTATCTCCGTGACGACAACCAGATTGCGAAATCCCCCCATTGTTCGTGGGGTGCAAGCTCTGTTTGAATCCCAGGCAGCCACTCGAGTGCGCTACGGTACTGTGTACTGTGCTGGCACTTTAAGGGTTTCCCGATTACCGGTATTATGTCAGAATAGAAGATGGCCTCTCATCGGGCTTGAGTCGTGTTCCCGAAGCATACCGTAACGGTGATTGTCTAGTTCTATGATGTGGGTATATTTGATGCGGATGGACTAGCAAATACGAGTAGAGATGGAGAACTTGGTTGATTCTCCCAAGAGTACTGTACCATACCGTACCGGTACTTGTGTCATACTGTTCTTTTGGGGTACGATATCGGCGGAGACACAAGAGTTGACTTTTTGAGTTGCCAGCCTACCGTTGAACCCCACCACCGCCCCACGTCAGCGCCACGAATACTCGAGTACAGAAGGCCAAGCCTATAGAACGGTCGTCATCTATTGGGGAAAGGAATTGGCCGCGAGTTTTTTTTTTTCGGAGTTGTCGTAGGATAACCTGCCGGTGTCTTTCAGGTGAATGGAGGCCTCAGCCCGGAGGTGTGTGGTTTCACTAAATTTGCAGCTGGTGAGAGTGCCAGTAGTGGGAGACTTCCTCCTTCTCCCAGCCCGTAATGTATGGTATCATAGTATATTCGTTGCCAGGGACCAGGAAAACGTCACCAGCGTGCACTGCCCAGCCCGTTCCAAGTTCAAGGAACGGGGAAACTGTCACCCCGCCATTAGGTCCACTCAGCTGGGCTTTCCCATCTACAGTAACGTTAACGTTAACTTTGCCATCCCCACACAGACTTAAACACAAACAGAACACGCAAGCCCTTTCGTTATTTCTGAACGGAGGGGAAAATTGTCGGTTTTTCGCCCTCTTCTACACATCCTCTATATAATACCCATCCCCCAGCTTTTCTTCTCTCTTTGTTCATTTCCCCTCTAACTGACCCCACCTATCCGTGTCACCAACTACCCCGCGTTCCATCTCATTCGCCGCATCAACAACCGCAGGGGGAACAAAAAAAGTCATGAACGTATTCAAGCTCGCTAGGAAGTATCCCCAGCTCGGCCAGGAGGGTGTCATGGCTCTGCAGGACACTTTCTTACGATCGGACCAGGACGAGAAGGGGTACTTGGATGAAGCTACCGCCATCAAGACGGCTCAAGACCTTGAGAGGAAGCCGTACGATGAGGTCCGCGCAACTCTGAAGCAGGTTGAGCTAGATAGCTCGAGGAGGGTCGAGTTGGATGATTTCGTTGATGTTTGTTACTATTCGTCGTCAGCATTTTGCGTTTTGATCGGGCTGACGGATGGTTTGCTTGGTAGCTTATCTCGAAATTGAGAATGACGGATGGAGCAAAGCCGGGCCGTGCTCCCGTGGTCTCGCATGCTAGGACTGGATCCACAGGGCGCGGAGGCAGTAGTAGTGGGGGTGGGCAGATTAAGATGGGGGGTGCGACGGGTGCGACTACACACACCATCAATGAGGATGAGAGAACCGAGTTTACGAGACATATCAATGCCGTGCTGCTTGGGGATGCGGATGTTGGGGATCGTTTGCCGTTTCCTACCGACACCTTTCAGGTTTGTTGGCTATATTTTCAGGATAGCGATTCGATTGGTGCTGACGTGAGACAGATGTTTGATGAATGCAAGGACGGTTTGGTCCTTGCGAAGCTTATCAATGACTCGGTACCCGATACTATCGATGAACGTGTTTTGAATCGCCCGAATGCCCGTGCCAAGAAGCTCAATCACTTTCAAATGACGGAGAATAATAACATTGTTATTAACTCTGCTAAGGCCATTGGGTGTTCAGTTGTCAACATTGGGTCGGGTGATATTATTGAAGTTAGGGAACATTTGATTTTGGGGTTGATCTGGCAGGTCATTCGAAGGGGTCTTTTGGGAAAGATTGATATCAAGTTGCACCCGGAGCTCTACAGATTGTTGGAAGACGATGAGACCCTGGAACAATTTTTGAGATTGCCCCCAGAACAGATTCTATTGAGATGGTTCAACTTTCACCTTAAAGCTGCGAACTGGCATAGACGGTATGTTTGCCTCGTGGCGAATGGGTTGGCTTAACTGATCGTTTTCAGGGTTGCAAATTTCAGCAAGGATGTCTCCGATGCTGAGAACTACACTGTTCTGCTCAACCAGCTTGCTCCGGATCAATGCTCTCGTTCACCTCTACAGACACGTGATCTCATGCAACGTGCCGAGCAGGTGCTTGTCAATGCTGATAAACTCGGATGCCGGAAGTTCTTAACACCAAAATCATTGGTTGCTGGAAATCCTAAACTTAATTTGGCATTTGTCGCTCATCTCTTCAATACCCACCCTGGCCTTGATCCGATCACCGAGGAGGAGAAGCTGGAAGTTGAGGACTTTGATGCTGAAGGAGAGCGAGAAGCACGTGTCTTTACTCTCTGGCTCAATTCCCTCGACGTCCAACCGGCGGTTAACTCTCTCTTCGATGATCTTCGTGATGGAACCGTTCTTCTTCAGGCATATGATAAAGTTATCCCAAGTTCAGTAAATTGGCGCCATGTCAACAAGGCACCCTCTCATGGGGGGGAGCTCATGCGCTTCAAGGCTGTAGAAAACACAAACTATGCAGTCGAGCTCGGAAAGCAAAACCGATTTTCTCTGGTCGGTATCCAGGGCGCAGACATTACCGACGGCCAGCGCACTCTCACGCTTGCCATTACCTGGCAGTTGATGCGCCGTGACATTACACGCACCTTGCAGTCCCTTGCCCAGAGGGTCGGCGTATCGGAAATATCGGATTCTTACATGCTCAAGTGGGCCAACGATATGGCCAAGAGTGGTGGAAAGGCACAGGGAATCAGAAGCTTCAAGGACCCTAGTTTGGGGAGTGGCGTATTTCTTTTAGACGTACTTAACGGCATGAAGAGCAACTACGTCGACTACTCGCTCGTCACGGGCGGTAGGACCGATGAAGATGCCTATCTGAACGCGAAATTGAGCATCTCAATCGCGAGGAAAATGGGAGCCACTATTTGGTTTGTTTCCCGCATTATCCCTCTCTTCCTTTTGATGGTGACGACTAACGGATGGCGCATAGGTTGGTACCCGAAGACATCGTTACTGTCAGGTCCAGGTTGATTGTCACATTCTTGGGGAGCCTGATGGCCACTCATGAGGCTTCGAATTGATGTTGATCAAAAATAAAGCCAAAAGATCGTTTCCTTTTTTTTCCCACCTTTATTCCTCATCCTTTTTCCACCACTTTCTTTGTTCACAGTTTTTTTCTTGTGCAAGTGGCGGTTGCGGTTCTTAGCGTAGGTCGCCTTTAGTTGGTTAGACGAATCGCAGTATCCCAATTTCGTATGGTGCTTGGGGAACGATGGTGTTAAGTTAATGAAAAAGTTCTGGTTTGTCGAGAGGTGCATGGATTGTCACTCGGTCTTGTCGAGCGTTGTTTTTGGGTTGCTTCGGCGAATGCCTCATTGAATACCACGGCTTAGTGGTATAGTGCCGCGGAGCCATTGAGCTGTTGTACGGGAGGCAATGGAAAACCGGAAACCAAGACCCTAGGTACCTCATTGCCGGATCATTTCGGTGGGTTATATGAAAATTAGAAGTTGTATTACTAGGACTTGCATCCCCCACGGTGCTGACAGCACCGAATTTCCCAGCTTTTTCGTAGATACCCTTTGGTTAGTAAGAGTAGCGGTGATCAGGCTCTACGGGTAGAATCTGTTGCTAGTGTGCAGCGTTCCTCATAGTACCTCGGCAAATTCTAAAACTCGGAAGGCTAGAATCCTCGGCATTTGATAACTAACCATGATAACTTGTGAAGCTGAACATAACTTCTGAAGAATATTCACTACTTGTCATCATAGATCGAGGATAGAAATGAGAAAAAGGGAGGTTGGAAAAGTGCGGGATATCTTTCATTACTACTTTTGTTGCTCATTGAGAAGGGTCATATTCTTGTATAAATACCTGCTCGTTTCCCATGTTTAGTAAAAGGAGGATGTAGCAAGCAATCCGAGAGTTTCCCCACGCACATATTAGCCAGCTTTAGTCTTCTTTCCCTCTCTTATTTTTCAGAATCGCGTCAGGTTGTAATGGGAACTCAATTCATCACTTGACGCCCCCCTAGACGAAGTGAATTATCGTTGAAAAATCTTAGTTTGTACCTGGGGGTGCTCTGTCGTCTTAGGCGGCCGATAGCACAAAGCGAGAGAAGCGTTTTCAAGAGCCAAGTAGCGAAAGGCGTACTGAACGGTTGGGGGAGCATCCACTACCTGCTGGTATTCGATACCCCTGCCAATACGAATGACGTTCGGTCGTTAAGAGATTAGGGGCGGAGGAGGTAGGGAAGTTGCCCGACATGAGTGCACGGAAAGATTGCTTCATGAGTTGTAAAGTTCCCTCCATCAACCACCATTGTTAAATCCATCAATTACTCATGGGGTCCATCAAATTGCTACCAGTATGCAATTTAATACCCGCAAGGCCTACTAGATATTCCGCACCGACGGAGCCTGCGGGCGGGGCATTTTTTTGAAATGGTCAGCCACCATACTTTGCGGTCTGTTGGTGCGGGAGACCCGCCACCGCGGCACCCCTGGGGTATAGGATCCGGGCTGGTTATCCGCATTCACTAACTGGTGGGCCGAGATCGGCGCGTAGGGGTGAGCTTTGGCAGTCTTGAGTTCCGACCTGCGAAAGCACGAGTGACCGGACTTCGCGCGGAAGGGAAGAGATATCGTGGATGGCTGTTCTGGATATCGTCAAATACGTGCGGGGTCCCACGAACCTGATACTCCATCACAACCGGAGCGGGATGTCCGGCGTTCAGTGCGACTGCTGGGTTTACTGGTGTCCTTGAGTTGGCGGTTCATATTATACATGCGGTTGGGTTGGGGCTCGGACTTGGGATTTTTTTTAAGTGTCTGTGCTAGCTAGTTTCTTTGTTTTGCTTGCCCGGCGGGAGGCGTGGCTGGGGATGAAGTATATAGAAAAGGCAAAACCCCGAGTGGATTTTAGAAAGTTGAGGGAAGGTGCGAGGTTGAACGATGCCCGGCGCTGTCTACGTGACGAAATGGAGAATCTGCAGCGACCATTTATTGGAGGACTGATCTTTGCTGGTTTGTGGACTGGATTCTTGGATGGGAAGGCGGAAAGTGCGAACCTGCTTTCGGTTCTGGGCACTATGTTTGTGAGGTTCTCGTCTCGCCCCTGCTGCTTTTCTATCGGGAGCGTGGTGGTCTTGAGAAGGGTAGTTAGGTTGTTACAGTAGTGCCAGCTTTTGCGTGCGTTGAAGAGTGTGGCTTCCAGCATGGGGTTCAGGAGATGGACCGGCCACCACGCTCATCTGCGGAAGTTTGGGCACTGTTCAAATATAAGTGTCGGAGGGGAGTTTGGGAGGGGCGGGGGGTACCAAAGAGTGAGGGGGAGTTGATTGTTTTGGCATATGGGGTATGCCTCAATGGGTGTAACTTGTATCTAGAGCAGGGGTGAGGGGGGCTTGGTGGTAAAATGTAATTAAGCTCTCAGTCTCATTTTGTGTATTTGGGTTTTTTGTAGATACGTGCTGTTTGATGATAAAGTGGTGTTTGTAATGGGCTATGAACGGTGTTTGGTTAAACGAATGCCTCAGATGCAACAAACGAGTGATATGTTATGATATATTTGTCAAGGGAAATTTTAGCTTACGCGGAATAGTGTATGATACATGCTTCGCAAACTTCCCTAAGAGGGCGTCACACTGGATTGCGTAAGCTCATCTGGTGGGCTGCTGAGATTTACGTGACGGGTTAGCAATAGGTTGTGGTGGGATCCTAGTTATATGGCCCTCCCGATGCTCCCGCTCCTTCCGCTCAGCACCATCCAACCCCTTTCTTATCCCCAAATCACCTACTACACCTATCCTCATAAATTTAACGCTCTTCCTCCTTTTTTTCAGAAAAAAGGCTACTATACTCCCTCACTTAGCCATGGAGTATAGCAGGATCTGTGGTTTTGGTTCGGAGCGGAAAAAGGAAAAGACAGCCCAAAATTCTTATGGAGCTCTACCTGATCAGGATGCAAGTTATAATTTCATGCTTTATAATATTAAAGGCGGTGGTAACTTACGCTGCTTTCCAGCCCGATGATGGAATGGATCTTGACTGTGATATGTTGGATAAGTGCTTCTCGAAGAGCTCAACTATGAGCGGTGCCTTGTCGAGATATGGATCTAATGTTTGTGTTCCGGATGGACTGGAATCCACGCTTGGAGAGGGGGAACGCAAGTGCGAGGAGATTTATGGTAATGCACTAAGAGGAATATGTGGGGGGAGTTTGTGCTGACTGAGTGATATCGCTTTAGAAACCCCTGATAAACCTGGTTCGAACGGTCAGGTGGAGGTTGAACTAAGCGTTTCAGAAGATTCTCGCCCCGAGTTTCCGCCGTTCAGCTTCACCCCCGGAAGCTTCTCACCCCTATGGGAACGGTGGCGTTCCTCGCTTGACGATGGTGTGAGTGTCGGAGGACTCGGTTCTTCCAACAACGGTGCTATGGTGGATATTCCAGATTCTATCGATCCTGAAATGGATACCTGTATTTCTACTACGCCAGAGGTTCCCAAGGATCAAAGGGCAACAATCACGGATGAGGTTTATAGGCCCAATCTACTATGCCCGGATGATAGGGGCTTGGACGGTGCCTTAGGCTCTTTAAATAAGGAGGAGCCATTGGATGTCTCTTCTACAGAACCCGAGATCCAGTTGCAGCTAGCTGGGTATCAGCCCCACCCCTTGATCGGAGGGAATTCTGCAGCCAATGGGAAGGAACAGTTCTCGCTGCGCGAAGATCAATTTTCCTTTAGATTTCCTAAGAGTTTGCCTGAAGCACCAGCCAACATCGGGTTTTCCTTCTCACCTAGATTAGGTGCAATCCCGCATGAAGAAACAACCGGGTATGATCAGGACAAGTGCGGGAACTTCCGATCAAGACCAGTGAAGACAGCAAAGCGCCATTATCGTTGCGGGACCTCATCCCCTGATCAAGAGCCTTTGGGTGTGCCAGTTAAATTGAGCAGGATAACAGGAGAAGCCCTACCTACAGGGCTTTGGTCCATCGAACCTCTTCGTCCAAGCTCTGGGAGTCTCGCTATTAGGAGCATGTACACTACCGTAAGGGCCTCCCAGTTTGGGTTGATCCATAGGATATGTCCTGTTCGGGGGTTGAGTGGTTTTTGATCAACGAAAAGTATTAATTTAATGCGTGATTTAGTGTTCGCTCTGTACTAGTTCCGGAATGTCACCCCGTTGCAATTTGCCGTTAGAGGGAAATGATGCCCAGGGCTGTGATCTGAAATTGCCCGAAAACATTTGCACTAATCTGGGTAGGGCGCAAGAAGGAAGTCGTGAAGGGGGACGTGGGGGGAGTATGGCTGGGAGTACTGGTATGCAAGTTGGAGGCGAGGGGATTGTGGGTGCCCGAGACGGCTTGCATGGTAAAAACGGAGTTGAAGATTACCTGCATAGCGGTTGAACTGGTTTGATTGGCATTGCGTTCGTCGTTACCCTTCGGCCCCGTCTCACCAGGGAGAGTTTCTTGGGGAAATTATCGTTGTTGCAAATTATTCGTGCGTGAGCCCAAATGTTTTTTTTTTTATGGAAGAGGGGGTTCTGGTGTTGCCTTGTTGGGGCCTTTTCGGGGGGTATCAAATCTTTTTCTGCTCAACATCGGTATTGAGGCTGTTCGTAGAGGTCTGCTGCGCAGTGGGCGCTAAACCCATTGAGGCAGAGAAATAAAACCATAGTTTTTCCTTTTGTTCAGATAGTGCTAGTGATCGCTGATGAGGCTGTAATGAAAATGGACCTATCCCGGAAGTGGATGTCTTGTAATCTCTAGCTAACAGAGCACTTGGACTGGTATGACTTTCCAGAGCCACGATGCCCCCAACTACGCCGGGAATCGCTTCGTAACCCTGACCGCTAATGGCAATAGAGTTTTGGCTTTGGTTGGGCGGGGTTTTTGGTATTACGCTTGAAATCGCACCCTGCTTCGTGGGATATTTGCCTTATGAGTGGAATCCCATGAGGAGATATTGCTTCGGCCTCGACACCAATATGAAAGACTGCTCGAGCATTTCGGAAGCGGAATACGAGCATCAGGTAAAAGACTAAGATACGGTCGAGAGATCCCCCAAGATGAATCTGGAACATGAGCTTGGCAATAGCAATGGTAGGGAAAAGGTTTAGGAATAGGATTTTATCTAAGAAAAAAATTTCGCTGATGCAGTCTATTTATCTCCGCTGTGAGGGAAAGTGGATCCCTGCGTTTACCAGATGTGTCAATACTGCAGATATCAACGCCTTGAAAATCGGGATAACAAAAATTTGGATGTAGGCACGTTTTGAGAGTAATAAAACTAGTACACAATTAGAAGGAGAAGTGGGCGATTGTCAGTCCCCCCATGCCTCTCCCCTCCTCATTCCGGGAGGCAATAGATAACCACAGTCCCCGCTCCGATCCCAAATCCTCATCTGCTGCGGCCGGCGGTCGGCCTCACTTCTCGGAAGACCGGGGGGCGGTTGACTCACGATATCTCCACCTTGGGCGTTACTTATTGTGCAAAACCCTGGACGGGCAGCATACCGCTTGAGCTCTGGCATATCCAATCTCGTATCGCCTTCCTCACTGCGCGGTTGGCGGAGCACTACTAACGGCATCGCCGACGATGTCAAGTCCATGTGTTTTGGTCGGCGTTACTCGGACTGCGTCAGGATTTGCGCGTGTAATCCTCGCCTTCCGTGCCGTCACCGCTCCCTATTTTTCTATACTTACGGCCTTGTCCGGTTCGGACACGGAAATGGGGATGGCGATTTTCACGTCTCCGCCGGAGTTCGTAGGCCTCCACCTCGAAACTTGACCAGACGGGGGAGCGATTCTGAAACTCCACACTCGACGACCAGGGTTGGCCGGGAGGGCGGAACTGGGCAGGTTTGAAGGTTGAATAGCCCTCCTTTCGTCCACCAGGTGTCGTGAGGGTCGCACTGCCCATGTGTATCAACTCTTCATCAAACCCCATCTGAATTGCCTTCTTCAAGGCAATTTTGGCAAATGTCTTGTTGGCGATTCCGTGCGTCATTCCGAGCATGATTTTAACGATCGATGCCTGCTCGTGCGTGAGGTACATGAACTGGAGTCCTTTGTATTGCGTGTCCCGAATCCTATCAATCTTTTCTAGCTGTTTCGGCTTGACAGGGAAAAACACTACGTACTGACTAGCCCCACCTGACAACCCTTGCTTGGTTTGCTGATCGATCGTGTTGGCAGAGGAGCGGGGTCCGCGATATCCCTGGTGCTTTACTCCTTCTAGGCCTTTTGTGAGATAATGCTCTGTATCGACACCAACATCAGGTGCTAGGACGGATTGCCATTTTGTGATGCTAGCCGGTGAAAGGGCCAAGTTTGGAAAAGAGGGAGATGCGCTTTGAGTGATGTTGGGTTGTCAAAGCGTAGAGTTTACGGTGCAGGATAGGAAATTGTTTGCTCTTCGTATGATACTTGCACACATGTGTGGGGGCAAGGCAGGTCAGGCACGCTGCCGCTACTAGGCGTGGTAACCTTTGTCCCCGTTTTTGAGCCCCCGTAACCCAATCACCCTGTTAGCCACTGGATTCACCATCCCTTTGTATGATGCTTACTTGAAAGCGTTGTAATGACAGCGTGACCTTTAGTCGAGTAGACGGGTTCCGGGTTCGGGTCAAAAGTACTTGTGAAGGCCCATAGGCTATGCTGGTAGAGGGTAACACTAGGATGGTGAGAGCAATGTAGCGAGCGTGCCTCGCATTTGCCCTTCACCGTTTCTTACCATCAAGTATCGCGGGAGTTCCCTAATCAGTGCTGGTTTTCACGCAAGGTCCCTTCCTTATTTTCAAAATATGCGCGACGGCTCCTTAACTCCTAGTGCTGTGCCGATTTCGTATATTTCATTAAGCGCAGTGAGCAGCGAGAAGCGGTATGCGATGATTCCACCTCTGTGATATACAGGAGACGAATTGTTTTTGACGTGGCGCCTTTGAGCAGGTAGCTAGAAAGGTCGGAAAAGGATTTGGGATCACTGCTATTATCGCTGCCTGATTCGGGCAGCGGTGCAATAAATAAACACTACCTTGGAGGGGAAGGCTGAGAAGTGTGGTCGCAAATTTCGTTCTCATTTTCTGAGATCCGGAAAAGACAGGACTGATACCATAAATTCAATCACTTCTCGCTAGCCACGGACTGTCATTTTCCCGCGCGATACCGGAGCGGGGCAGGGGGGAATAACTTGCAGGGCTTTCTCCAAAGTCTCCAGTCGCGGAGGAAACCTGTAGCGGACAAATTTAGTCTATAGCAGAACTACTGGTGCTGTTGCAGTATGATAAATGGTCTGAGAAAAATTAGTAAGAAGACGTAGGCAGGCCCCATTGCGAAATATAAGACGGGTTTCTTCAAGCTTACCCTCCACTCCTACCCATTTTAGTGTGATATTATATACACCACTGTTCACAAAAAAATAAGGTAAAATTAAAATTAACGAATAATGGGAATGAGAAACGAGAAACACGATGACATGGCCAGGTCTAACCAGAACTCCAAGGAAAGAAAAATAGTAAAGCGCCAGCTAAAACCGGAAGAAAAAAAAGATCCGTTAAAGTCTATCTACATTAGAATCGACGGAGGTCTTGTCTGCACCAACCCTCACTTGGGAATTATTTTAGAAATGAGAATATGTTTGGTAACGGGGGGGGGAAGGATGTAAATAAGGAGAGCTAAAAGGAAAATAAAAGTGGCGATGATAAAACCTCGATCGAGAGTAATTGAGGGGGTTGATTGGGTGTTGTTGAGATGAGTGTCAGTTCTCCTGGGAGGGTGCTAGAACTTCAGGGGCCACATAGAAGGGAGTTGAGGGAGCTTGGATGACTTAGTTGAGGGGGGGCCGCTATTTGTAGAGATGGAAGTAGAATCCATGTGGTCCGGTACCCCTTCCCGCGCATCAGGGACCCCTGGAAGAAATACAGGTTGGCCAATAGTGTCTGTGAGGTTGGAATTAGGATCTTCACCTCCGAATTGCATCTCCGCCACACACTTGTCCCCGTGCCCGGTGGAGGGTGGGAGGGATGCCGGGCCAGCGCAATCCCCTGTGTCGGGATTGGTGTTGTCCCGTTTCAGCAAAATCCTCACAACTTCATCATGCCCTCCAGAGCGAGCCCACAACAATGGTGTTTGCCCCCCGTGATCCGGAGTGAGGGTGCAGACATCTTTCCGTTCTAGTAGCAACATTACTACCGCTTTGTTCCCCTTCTTAGCCGCCCAGCAGAGCGGTGTCCGACCATATCCGGTGTCCACTGTATTTGGATTGACATCCTCTCGCGCCAAAAGTACCTTGATTATCCCATCATGCCCGCTCTCAGCCGCCCACCCGAGTGGTGTCAAGCCATATTTGTCTGCCATATTGGGATTGACATCCTTGTGTTTTAAAAGCGTCTTCCCGGCCCCCTCGTTCCCCATCTTGGCCGCCCAGCAGAGTGGTGTCCGATCATGATCAGTGTCTACGGTATTAGGATTGACATCCTCTCGGTCCAACAGCATCTTTACTACCCCCTCATACCCCCTCATAGCGGCCCACGCGAGTGGTGCCCGTCCATATCCAGTGTCTGCCATATTGGGGTTGACGTTCTCCGGCTTCAGAAGAGTCTTTACTACCCCATCGTGCCCGCGTTCGGCCGCCCACGAGAGTGGCGTCTGGCCATATGCGGTGTCCGCTGTATTGGGACTGACATCTTCTCGCTCTAACAGCATCTTTACTCCCCCCTCGTGCCCTCGCTCAGCCGCCCAGCAGAGTGATGTCCGGCTATATTCGGTGCCTGCCGCGTTAGGATCGACCTCCTCTCGCTCTAAAAGCACCCTTATCACCCCCTGATGTCCGCGCTCAACCGCCCACAAGAGTGGCACTCCGCCATATTTGGTGTCTTCCTTATTTGGGTTGACGTCCCCCCGTTCCAAAAGCACCTTCACTACCCCCTCATATCCGCTCTCAGCTGCCCAGGAGAGCGGTGTCCGGCCATATTCGGTGTCTGCCGTATTTGGATTGACATCCTCTCGCTCCAACAGCATCTTTACTACCCCCACACGTCCGTGCTGAGCCGCCCAGCAGAGTGGTGTCAGACCGTATCTGGTATCTGCCATATTGGGGTCGACATCCTTGTGCTCTAACAGCATCTTTACGACCTCCTCATGCCCTCTTCCTGCTGCCCATGTGAGAGCCGTGCTCCCCATGCAATCGGTCGCATTAACATCCCATTCCTTCACCTCCAATAAAGCAGCAGCTATTCCACTAATCCCGAGAAATGCCACCCCGTGGAGTCCTGCAAACCCCCTGGGTCCTTCCTCGCCGGAAAAATAGGTGCACAAGCCGAAGAAATAAGGACCCGAGCCTCGATCTCGGTTATAGTGCAATAGCATCAGCTGGGCAGATATGTGCTTATCGAATCCGTACAGAAGCCTCAGTGCAAGTATCCTCACATTTTCCGTCATCTCCCTTCTTGCGTGCTCTCCCCAGTAGCACGAAGCATATTCTAGAAGGGGCATTGTTGAGGGGGCTGAGTCAAGGGCAGGTGAGAGATCCCGGACACAGCTAAAATTGAGGTAAGTCAGGCAAACCTCGGCAATTGCTGAGTGGGGACTATGGAATAGGGTCGGATCACTTGAGAGATGCTCTTGTAGAGTAAAGTGCACCAGTCGGATCGTGGTCGAAGACGCTTCGACTACGACAAGGCCCAGAGAACATGCTAGAATCGTCCGTAATGCTGGAACATTTTCGGGATCCAAATCTGTAGATCCTATCTCCACTCCTAAGGCGTGACAGAGCGCCTCGGCCCGTAATGGCCGTTCGGAATACAACACCCACATCAGGACCTTAAGTCCGAGTATTGATTTATTTCCCTTCTGAGCCTTCAGTCGGGTTAGAGTTGCTGTGTATGCATCGCTCAATCCATTGCCTTGTGTCATCTTTTCAAGCTTCTTTCTTCTCTGACGGATTGTGACTCTCCTAGAATAGCGTCCATGTTTAATGAAACGAGCAGGAATCTGCAAACAATCATTGGTAAGTATATATCATTGATGGAGTGGAAATGATAAATGCTCCTACTCACATATCCGATATCCTTTCCAGAACAATTTTAATAATGTCCGCCCGCAAATCACTATTCATCGCCTCTGGCTCGGTGTCTCTGTCTAGCCTCATCTTTAGGTAACTTTTAACATCATCCATGCTAGGACTGATGGGTATCACAACCGCCGTGGCAAAATATCTTTGGATATCCTCCCTGACCTGGGGCCTCCCGGTGAGGAATATTCGCGTTCTAGGGGACTCCCGAACAATATCTCTCAGCGACTCCAGAAGTTCCAGCAGGTGCTTCGGCAAGCACTCGTCCAATGCATCGATGCAGATGAAAACTCGTGATAGTGAGGCAATAGCAGTCCTTAGCATTTTCATCAGCTCCGGAAGCCTCAACCCTCTCCCACCAAGCTCCCTTTTCCCTTTCTTAAACGCCTCGCGGAGATAATTCGGGATGCCCCATCTTCCTACTAGCTGCCTCAGAATAGCGCCCATCATGTTGGTGACCGTCTGTTCTTGTTGGGAAAGGTAGTCGCAGTACAGGCCTGCAACGGCGATATCTTCCTTCGTTGCCTCATCGCACAGGCTGTCGACTACCAGGGAACTAGTATTCCTGATCATCAGAGATATTTGCTTCTTTCAAAGAATCCTGCTACTTGCCTTAGATATGTCTTGCCCACTCCCGGATTCCCACTGCAGAATAGGACGGCATTGTCGGCTCCATCCCCACTACCCCTCCACTCCCGGAACTTGCTATTTTCCAAAAGCCATCCCCCAACGCCGTCAAATCGCTCGGTGCGCACACCTTGATGTCTGGTATTTGGTTCAAGTGGGGAGAGCCACCGCATAATCTGTGCATCCTCGTCGGATTTATAGAAGTTGTTATTGAAACTGTTCGTTGTTACCGCTGTGCGCATTACCGTCGCCCATGCTGACCAATTGTATATGTGTAGTCTGGGCCATGATGTCCCGTCCGGAATGTCGGCTGAATGTAGAAAGGGTACGGCGACTTATATGGTTCGGTATTGGGGGAGTTTGTGAGCTTCCCGTGAGCAGGGCTGAAGAAAGGGAGGGGATGCCTTACTCGTACTGACATATCGTTGTGTGACAGTTACGGTATAATACTGTCCAATCATCCCCCTTTTGGAAGAGAACACGTGACATGTCTCGTGAGCACTTCTGTCGAGCGGCTGGACAGTATAGCACTCGAGTACTGTAGTCCCAGGAGAGAGGTATCCAAAAATGCGAGTCGTGAGTTCGTACTGACGCTCGCGTGCGCACGGATTATTTGCCATATACTTTGGGAAATTCCTGTTTTCGGATACTTACCTGCCACAAGGCAGTGATCTCCCCTGGAGGGGCCTGTGTATAGAGGCTAGAGCCGGATGGGGGTTGCAGTTAAGGAAGTGTGGAGGGTAATGATACTGCGGGTTTTTACGTTATTAGGTGTTTGTAATAGCTTCTGGCAACTACTAGTAGTACAGTGCTCGTATGATAGATGGCATTACGAGCGCGGCCGATAGATACAACAGTCATGTAGGTCTCTAAGATTATTTTGGCGAGTGCTTCCCACCAAACTTTTCTGTTATATCTATCGGCCGGGCCCGTATTGCTGGAGTGGGGTCAGGATTTCTTTTTTCTGTAAATTTCGGTAACCTGGTGGGTAGTATCTTATTGGTTTTTCAAACTCGGGGGCTCTGGTAGGTGTTTTGGTAACTGGAGTTATCTATTGATAGTCTAGGGACTCACAGTGTATCTACTTCAATTCCGATCAGTATCATATTTTGATATTGGTTGTGGGAAACCACCTTTTGCTTAAACTAACCTTTCTCTTTGTAGTTCACTCCTGAAGACTATCAAGGCTTTTTTCTCTGGTTGTCCAGCGACCACTGCGGGGGTGCTTGGTTGGAAAGATACGGGAGGTACGGTAAACAACTTTGTTCTCCTCTTTAACACTTTTTCGTCATCTCAAAAGTACCGGTGGTAAGGATGTGTGTGTGAACAAAATATAATCAAACCATCTTGATCTTTCCATGAATCACCACACCTATTCCTGCGCCTCCGCGCACGTCCCTATTTCTCCGCACACTCCGGTAGTAACAAAGGAGGGACCTGTCTAGAGAATCTCTCCGTGAATCACTAAAGCTCTAGAGCAATCCATCAGAATCAACCACAATCTTTCATCGTCCATCCAAAACCCCTAAGACTGGTATAGGAATTCGCCTATCCAAGGAATTCTGCCTTCACCTATTTGAGGCCGGGTGTCCTGGCCGCGATACTGGGTCTCAACCGGGTATCAAACCTTCGCGGGGTTAGGAAATACTCATGAGTTGCCATACTTTTCATATCTCGCCAGACTTAGTTATGGAGCGGTGGAGGGATTGGATGTGGCAGCGTCAACACATCAGGGCCACATGGCCGCACAATGACATAACGGTGATAATGTGACCAATACAGCCCTTGACCCTCCAACGAGACCTTAAAAGGTGCACAGCATCTGCGCACTTCCGGCCTCCCCCAAAAAAAAACTGGCCACTGAGGGTACTACAAACCCAGTCTCAGCCCTTTGTGATACCTCCTCAGTGGGGTAGATAGAAGAAGTAATCTTCAGCTTGATTTATAGAGAAAACCTTTATAACCTCATTTATGATCTCGCGCCCGAGCTTACGCCATATTATTCTCAGTTAGCTAAGGCATCACGGTGCTATTAGGAAATCTGCCATCGAACACGTGACCGAGTCCCCGTTCATGGCTTGAGTACCCGTTTTTTTTTCTGGCAAACATTCCCCAGGGTGTCACTAAACCTGAAGATCCATTCTATTACCGAATTCACCGACGGTATAGCACATCAACTGACTGTTCCTCCCCCCATCTCTTTTCCATAATTTTTTTTCCACTGTCCTTTGACCGAGGAACGATTGGAACTATCACTCGGGTATGTGCTTCGTACATACTAACTTATCCATAGGGCTGACCTCAAAAACACGCCTGCGCCAATCCCTCGGAAACCTCGCACAACCCCTCACTCGGGTGCTGTGGAACCGCACAACTGCTGTGCACGTCCGACCTGTTACTCGAGTGACGCTGGACGGACTGCAGCGAATATCCGCCCCTCACACATCACGCCAACCACACACGAGCGCACGATCAACTAAATTTATTTGTCATTTTCTCCCTCCCCAATACCGGTACTGCGGCTTAGCTCTTTACTACCCCGTACTGCGCCCCGAAACATGACACTAATCGATAATTCCGCTGCAACTGACTAACTAGCTCCTATCATTTGCCTCCCCTAGTTCACAGGAAAATAAATTAATAAATGATCAGAGTGGCCTCAGCAATGGGCGCCAACCGGTGTGTATATAGTACTGTACTTGCAGATCACCTTTCCTTGCTTGATCGGTGGGGAATTATTCCTCCGGGCAGGGTGCTTACTTAACGAGACACTGCCCGAAGCCTACCTTCCTCCGGCTATTAGTCAACTAAATGGAAGTAATAGCTACGAATCTGCCGGTATAGCTGGTGCTGTTTCAGCTGAAGGGGTAGTAAAATTAAAGCTGGAATGAACAACGGAAGAAAGTAACTAAATGCGCCAGGGTGCCGTTTCATAACGGTCTACTGTGCTCAAGTATTGAGTACGAGTACATCCGAGCGGGCGAGGGTGCCAGTAGGTTAGTTGCGCACCCTGGTATTAGAATCGGGAATAACGAGCAAGTTTCTCTCATATCGTGAGCGCGCATTTCAGATAATAGGTGGATAGCTAGATGGGTGGATGAATGTGGGATTCGTTTCGTTGGTGGGCAGTTAGTCCAATGTTTCCGGGATGGTTGAAAAGTTATAAATAACTTGGCCCTTGCTTGCGCGGAGGGATGATCGACAGATACCGGCACTCGCAATGTCGAAGCGTTTTTAGAGGAGACTGCTATTGCATACAAGAAAAAGTGCAAAATTTCGGCGGTATTCTATGCAATAGCGGTCTTTTCTAAAAACGCTTCGACACTGCGAGTACCGGTCCGTCCGACCCGAAAAATCTTTGCGCCACGATCGGCGGTGGATGGTGATACCATACGATTGGACCCGATTTTTTGTTTTTATTTATTTAAATTTAGTTGTGGTGAGATTAAATGTCCGAAACCGACAACCGCCAACTACCAACACATGGGGCGGCTCTGAAGATACTGAATTTTTTTACAAAGTTCCTGGTATGATAGCAAATAAGGTTCAAACGCACTCAGTAGGAAAAGGATTACAGTTTTATTCCGGTGTCTGGTCTGCAATTTCAAGCCCTACCGTCGGTCGGTTGTAGGTTCCGGACGTTTATTCTCACCCCAAGTAGGCGTCTAGCCGGATGACTATAACACATATCTACAATATCCTTTCAACTAAACTATCACACTCCCAGGGCGGTACTCGTATCTCCTCCCCGCACATCCTAGCCCGCCACACGGACCATTT
>QLOI01003487.1:0-16686 GCA_003313605.1 Tuber umbilicatum | reverse complement strand
TTGGGATCTGAGTATAGCTATCGTTAACCCACACCACAGCGCTCCCTAACCAGTGTTCTTACAGCACTAGGGGACGCGTTACAACGAGGGAAAACGCTACAAGGTCGTCCCCTCTTTTGGAAGAAGGATGGATGGACGTTGACTGGGAAGGGAGACCTTCCCAAATACCTAAAAGACCTCGACACAAACGCATCAATTGGCGCGATTGCATGCGCAATCACTGCCACTTCCAAGCGAAACAACGGAACTAGGATAACTGGTCTCAAGGGACGAGACCAACGACGGAAGGGGGGGATAAAAAACACTCAGAAGAGGTGGAAATTCTTCGTACACGGATCACGGAACTGGAGGTACAGGTTAGAAACCTCCAACGAACCTTGGACGAAGAACAAAAACCCCTCTCCAACTCGCAAAAACACGTTTTGGGAACAACAACCCGCGCAGTCACACTGCAAAAGGAAAACGATGCCCTGAAAAGGGAACTTGAAAACGAACGATTTGCTCGCAAGGAAGAACGCGAACGAGTCAGATGGATGATGAACGACACGAAAAAACTTCATAGGAAGATGATGGAAGACTTCTATGGAGTAAGGTACGAGAAAGAGAAACGAGAGGATCCAAGGCATCGGACTCCAATGGTTTGGGAATACTTTTAAGAGGAGGAACCAAACGCTTGGCCATATGGGACTATGGCCTAGGGAGAGGGGAACTAATGTCACGATTCTAGACTGACTTAGCTATTTCGCACTATGACTCAGGTACGAGTCATAGGGTTTCATTTGTTATATGGTTTCATAATTATATGCGCATGACCTGTTTAGAGGTCATGGGAGGTTTTACATGACTCACAGTTGTGAGTCATATATTATTGTTATGCGAATGACTCGTTTTGAGTCATATGATGTTATGTTTTCACATGAGTCGCGCTAGCGACTCATAGTTATATTGTTATTGCGCAATGACTCGTTTGAGTCATAGAATGTTACGCGATTGTATGAGTCATAGTTGTGACTCATAATAGTTATTTTGATTTATAAGCGGGTTGTGGGAAGATCTATATAAGGAAGGACTTGGGTCATGTAGATAGATCTTCACGCAACCATCTAAGTTATTTCCTATCTATAAACTTACGAATATCAAGAAGATTTACTCTTTAACAACGCATATCCTTCCTATCTTATAAAAAGATATAGTTAATACTATAAGACTTAAGAGTTGAATGTAACTCTTGAGAATACTATAAGGGAAACTATACGATAAGAAGTCGCCGCTTGTTGCGAGGAAGCGAGATAAGACCAATCGACGAGCGATCTTAACACTCTGTTTTATCAGGCTCTTAGTATGTGCTGCAGATGATTTTGCACTACCATCAATCCTGATTACATATATTATACTTTTTATATAATATGTGTAGATAAAAATAATAATATATAATAAATATTTGTAATATTAATTTCAATACTTATTATTTATTTTTTGTACAATGTTTGTTTTATTTTTAACTAAATTAGAGTATGGCTTATTCTACCCTAGTTTGTTGTGGTCAAGTTTGTTGTAGCCTAGTTTGTTGTGGCGTTGGGTGGGGCTTGGGTGTCTCAGTCGTACACGCCAAGAAAACAACTCCAGTACAATATAGACATGTAAGCATCTCTTCATAACTATTCATAAAGTGTTCGGATCCCTTGGCGCCAAGACCTCAAGATTTGCATAGTGTCCGGATACTTTATGAATCACCAAGAGTGCACCCGCGCTCCAACTAATGCACGAACTCCGCGACAAAAGAAGCCCACACCCATCCCAGGTTCCCATACAAAACAGCCATTTCCAGTAGCCGGGTTACTCAATGCCATAGCTCAAAACACTACGGGTGGGGCTCTTCACTAGAAGCCCATTAACCTGCCAAGACAGGAAATTTGTATCGGATTTCTGCTCGTACTCTACATGACTATCTGAACTAACGTCATCTACTTAGGGCCAAAGTTTAGAAGAATAACAAAGATCCAGTTTTTCCACCCATCTGGAGACTATAGGCGGAATTAGTTGGTTCGGAGCATTGGTCGCCAGGCAAAGAAGCATTCTGTTAAGAGTTATGCGAGGGTACCCGAAGACATTTCCTTCTCCCCGAGGCGGTACACCCGCGTAGGCGATGCCTTGTGTTTGAACAGCAAATAATCCCATGATGGATATCTAGGGGGGGTGTGGAGCTACTGGCAGTAACTTAGGCTATTCATTGAAGTACGGCAGAATTGGAAAGAATTTAAATTATGTCGCTTTCGACACAGAAGTGAAAAAGAGAAGGCGAATAGTTCAGAAGGTGAATCCAGATTAGCGTGATTTTGGAAACTTTTACCATACTCCGCAATATAAAGTATTCAGACGCCTTGGCGCCAAGATGTGCTCAAATACCAGCGCCTTGGCAGCTGGGTATCCGAATGCTTTATTGATCTCCAAATAGACGATAGCCACCCTCGGGACTATGGGTGAGGAAAAGTTTTATCGATCATAACCCGAATAGCGGAAATGGGCCATGGTCGCTAAATCCTGGCCCTGTTCAGGGGCACCTCTCTACCTTGGTTAGCATAGCGACACTTTCGCCGAATCAGCTAAATCCCTCTTTTGAAGGTGAAAGCTTTTCAAGAGAAGGCGGGGTTATAGCAACGAGATGCGAAGACGGTAACGATCGCAGATTGTAATTTTTAGGTGGGGAGGAAAGTTCTCAGTTTTCGCGCACCTCTGAACTGGGCCAGCAGTAAAGACAGGATGTATAAAAAACCCAACGAGTTCATCCTCCTAGCGTTCTAGCGATCACTATACGTATCTACTCTATTCCACTTCCACGCGCACCCCCCCCTCTCTCCCTCTTCCCTCTTCCAGACTTCCGTGCTAACAAACAAGACAAACTTCTCAATGAACTTCCACTGCTTCCTAGCCTCCGCGCATCCATCGCATCCAGATCTCTTCCTCCTGATGGCCTCCATCCCTCTGAGTTAGGGCGAACAACGACGGGCAATAATTTTGTTGCGACGGTTGTGGGCGAAGGCTTGCGGGCGAAGATCTCCGAGCGAAGACCTCTGAGCGAAAACGACGGATAACAACGGCGGAAAACGGCGACGGATAAGAACGACGGAGAAGCGATAACGGTAGCCACTATGCTGAGCAGCTATGACTTCCAACGAAAGTTTGTCGCACGCTTTTTGTCGGCTAGCTAAACTTGTATATTTTGTACGAGTACGGAGGCACAGGGGGCTACCCCCCCCCCCGCCAAGACCCTACCTCGACTCCACACAGCAAACAGTAGACTAACGACCATGGGGACACATTCCGAGACCCAATCTTTGGAAGCACCCGTCTCGTTATGGATTCTGTTTTACTGGCCTTCTGGCATCTCGAAGGCCATCCAGATTGCCCTGCTCCCAAAGAGAGAAAGCTCTGGTGTGGTATTTTGCGAGCCAGGGTTGAGAGTTCACGATGCACATTAACTATGTTGAACCGGAGTAATATGGAACCTAGGGGTGGACTAGGGATGCTCATGATGGAGCCCGCGTGTTATTGCGGTTGTTGAGGCTTTGTCATTTGTATTAAGTAGAATGACGGGTGTTTAAAAGGAGAGAGGAACTCATCTGCGAGGAGAGAGGAAGCAATCATCACCTCCTTTCTTCCGCTACCCTTATCTCTTTTCAAGAATCTCAATAGTCTTCGTAGTGATTGAATTATCGCCCATCTTATCATTACTTCTGAACTCTGCATCTAAGGTAGTTCCTCCAGAACTTCCAAGACCCACTCAATGAACGCCGAGCAATCCGGAGAAGGATCTACATCATTAAACACACGGAGTACAGTACTCAAGCACATGTATTACAACTCCACCGGGAGTATTATACCAAGGGTCGCGTAACTGTGACCCCCGTCGATACACTCGGACTACCGCACCGGATATCCCGGAACGCATTAATGATGCAATCGATCAAGGGGGATGGTCAGCCATGGTCGATCGCGGGAACCGCGGGAATGTTGTAGTAGTTGGTTTATTTTGTTCTAAACCAATTGGTGATTTGCGGAGAAGGCTCTCCCGACATCTCTTTCCCCCACCATCTAAGAGTACATAAGGGGATAGAGACGCGTACGAATGAATAGGGATATGTATGGTAACCAATGGAAAGGTTAGGATGATTATACCATGTTTTATCCATACTCCTATCTCTACTTATGTTGGATGGTGTTCAAAGCTGGTACTTGTATGAATGTAGGAGAGGGCATTTGAGGGCAAGGGGTTGCCACGATTGCGTAGAAGGTATGATACTTTGACACAAGGGTGTTATTCATAGGAACCCCGAGAGAGGGCGAGTCATGAAACTGATCTTTTCTGTTATGGGGGGTTCCGGAGAATGTTCTTCATATTTACCTCCTTTGATATGCGGGAGAATCTTAAGGGGAAGCGGAGGGGCCTGTGGCGAACAGGAGGCATTTTAGGCTCTCATGATCCGATATAATTACTACTGCATTTTCCGGGTATCGTTTTGCCGACGGGGGTGAAAGAGGTTACAAGCGACCGGAACCGTCACTCTTTGCTTCTAATCGTTGGAAATCGTGAGATGCTGCTCTGCATGCTCGCTATCGTTACCCGTCATCGTTCTTCGCCGTCTTTATCCACCTCCGCTCTCGGTCAGCCGTATCCGTCTCTCTTGCCGGTTCGTCCATCCTCACCCGTTCATCCGCTATCGCCCGCTCATACGATATTGCCCGTTCGTATCCCTGCCGTTCCTGTTCCCGCTATCGTCCCACTTTGTCGCCCAGAAGTCTTCCCCCAGAGTCATCACCCAGCGTTGCTCGTCGCCGGGAAAGGATCACGGGCATGGGGTCCAGTGGGGGTAGGAGGGGGAGGGGGGCGATGGTAAGGCGGGAGAGTCCCTTGTGTGTTTTGCGGAAACTGGAATCCGGGCATAGTGGAGGCCGGAAAGCATTGGGAGAGTTCTTTGTGAGGGAGTGGGAGGTGCGGAGGCTAGGGGCGGGAGAGTTCTTGGGACGCATGTCTTTCTTTTGTTAGCGCGGGAGTCTGAATGAGAGATCGGGAGACATGCTTGGAAATGGAAAATAATGGATATGTGTGGTGATAGTTGGAAGGCTAGGAGGATGACGTAGGCTTTTGGGATATATATATACCTCCTGTCTCTTCCGTTAGTTAGTCTAGTTGGGTATCGTGTTGGAGGGGGGGGGGTGCGTGCGACAGTTCTTTGGGAGAAAATCTTTTACTTGCGTGATAGACCTTTCAGGTGCTTTGTCATCCGCGTTTAATACCATCATAGCATGTCACTCGTTCGTTTCACGTTGTCGAATGTTGTTATGCAGGGCAGGATGTTAGGGGTTGCTTCTCGATAACCTCCGACACAGCATGGTCTGGACTCCTGCAAGGAGAGGTTTAGCTCAGGACTCCTGCGAGGAGTGGTAGTATGTTACTGGAGCGAAACAAGGAGTGTTATAGGATGAAGTGAGGAGCGGTTATGTTATGGATGGGGTGGATGTTTGTGAGGATGGATTTTCTATAGTATATAGTTGGATCCACTTTGATGTTAAGTGGAAAGATGAGGAGTTCTCTTTTCGATAGAAAAAGAACAGACACGATTATTGAATACAAACTCTTTACCAAAATTCCCTATTTTCTTCTATCTACTTTATTTATTTGTCACATCGAACAGTCTAATATTTTTACTACCAGTAGACCATTTCGGTTAGCCCACACTTGCCCTAAATAGCTTCCAAAGAATGCTTAACCCACAAACGTCAATCAGAAATACGGTAGTATTGGAGTCCGACTGGTGAATGCGGTTTGGGCTGTGAGTGGCTATTGTGATCAATGGCGTCTTAAATAAAATACTGGAATCCCGGCTTTCGGTTTTAGGATATCCCCGTGCACGATACTCGCTCGATCCCTGGGCCCGGTGCCGTTGGTATGATGGTAAGCTAGCTTTTATAGCGAGATCTTGTTGAAAATCGTGAGATGCTGCCTCGCATGCTCGGTATCGTCGCTTTTCCGTCTTGAGGTCGGCCCGGGCACATTTGACGCCCTCATTAGTCAAACACTACTGTAGTTGGTGGTCCGGGATGTATGAGAGAAGAGCAGAGATACTAGCAGAATGGAGCGAATCCGAGCGACGTCAATCCCACAACAGCCGACACCTTATATAGCCAGACACTGCTCCAGTCGGTTGTCGTGAATTGGTATGGAAGAATTGCAAAGCTGCTACAGGGGCAGATGGATTTGGGTCCCAGCCATTCAGGAAGATTGCAATTAGCCCAGAGCTTCTCACCCCCAAGCCGCCCAAGTGGTATAAACCCTTTTCCAAAGGACTCAATTGTTTTGATGTTTATGGATATGAACCTGCACTTCTTCTTTTCACAACTTGTCTTGACCTCCTAGCCACCTGATCGTAACAAAACCCAGCTATCCTAAATACTAAGTCCACCACAAACAGTTCTTTATATGCAGATCAACAAGTTACCATAAATGTCATGCCTTTGGATCGTTCGCCTATAATCTTATTCCCAGCCGCCTAGAGCGTCCCTCCCCGAGGTATCATAGGACGGGACGGGCTACAACTCATAATCCGTCTTTTCGGGGGCGCTAGGACGGACTGCGCCGGAGAAAGTGAGGACCAGATGGGCTGTAGGAGATCATAGTCTTAGAACTCACACCGCTGGTACTATGATAGCCTTAATTTTAATAATGCCTCGAACGAATCATTATTGGATCGTACAATATCACTAGTCCCCTTCCTGGCCATCCTCGACAGCCCCCCATCATTTCCGGCCTCCCCCGCCCCTCGCTCCACCCTAAACACATACCCCCCACCCTGCAGGACCCACTATCCCGGCTAAGAACGGCCGTCCTGCACTTCGACCGCCCTGGACGCATCACAGACACTGTAGCCGCCCGGTTCCACCCAGCGCATTGGTCTTGGCAGTCCCACGGACGGTTTGGAACACCGATTGACCTAGTAACAGCGAAGCAAGTCGGCCAAAGGCTACGTGATCTTGGTTACAAACTAGAGAATAAAGACGAATGTTCAAGATACGCAGAAAGTTAAAATCTGCTTGTTGGGCGTTTACTGAAATTAGTTTCTGAGAGGTAACTATGAGCTGGAGGGGATGCAATCACAATGGCTTGCTGGTGTGGTATTGTAGTTAGCACTTGGAGCGTCATGGAAGTTAGGGAGGCGGGTGTCTTGATGAGAAGGGTTGAGAAGCCAAGAGTGGAAAAAGTCGGAGTGAGAAGAGTTGAGAAGTGAGCAGCGGAGAAGAGAGGAGTTGAGAAGGAAAGAGTGGGAGGTGAGATAAGAGGAGATAAGAGGAGAAGGAGCAGGAGTGGTGCCATCATAAGAAATGAGAGGGAGAATAAATGCTGGTGATTTTTCCACTAAATATATCGATAACTCTATAAGGGTGTCTATTCGCCCTTGGGCGAAGCGTGAGAGATGCGGAATGGAATTTCGAGATATCATCCTCCGGCATACGAGCTTCAAGCGCACGCGAAGTGACGAACCGCTCCTAAGTAACAAAAACAAAAACAACAGCTAACTTCTACAACTAAAAGCAGACATACCATTACCTTCTGTTAAGGTGTCATCAGCTACACCGTAATACTATATATCTACAACCTAGACTCTAATCAAGTATTATCAGGACAATTCTGAACTATCGATTGGGGTTCAAGGGTGATGCGTTCTTTGTGGACTATTGCGGGTGGGCCCGGGTATGCTAGTGCCACCAAAGTGCACCTATCGCTAACCAACAACCGATGACCACTCAGATGGGGGCTATATTTGTCCAGCGGTTAGGTGTAATCGAGTGGGACAAAAGGGTTACAGAGAATGGAGAAAAACACAGTTATGAGTTAAACTATTTGGAGCAGGTCCCAATTCTAAGCAAGAAGAGTTGACGAAAGAAGAGTCGTAACGGTTGATACTAGAGTAAGGCGGTTGAATAACCTAAACACCAGCCCCACTCCCTACCTGTCTGCTCCCCTAAGTTTCTAATCCGTTCTCCGCTGACGGTCTTGGCTAGTCTCTTGCTTCCCATCAAGGAACTCCCAAGCCCGTGTAAATATTTGAAGTTGCGAGAGGCTGCTCGGCATGCTCAGCTTATTCCTTAATTGTTTCTGCAAGCGTTTTCGGGGATGTGCATCGGATTGATACATCAGGGGGAAAACAGCCGGGGGTGTCGGAAGGAAGCCTGAAGAATCAGATTCGTGGAGGCCGTGAAGAGTGAGGGTCCTCTGATAGGAATGTCTTTCTTTTATTAGCAGGGGAGTCCGGCGGAAAGAGAGACATGCGAGGAAGAGAATGGGTACATACGATAAGTGTGGTGATTGATGGAAGGGTCAAAGTATGGCTTCATTCGGTATATATATGTTCGTACTTGCCGTTAGCTATTAGCTACATTGTGCGAGAAGAGAATTTCCCCACTCACCCAAAGCTTTGCCTTTGCGATCTTTGCCGTATTCGCTGCTTTAATCATTATTGCAGTCTCAAAACAAGTACCACAATTTCACCAACAAAATCCCGACAAGTCCCTGATGGATAATCGGTAGAAGAGGGTTGAGAGTGTCCACGCAAGTCAAGGCTGATCCATCTGTGTCATGGTACCACAGATTCCCTCTCAAAGTTAGAATATCACAATACCGGAAAGCGGTATGTTTCCCAGTGGAATTTAATAACGAGCAATTTTGTATTTTTCTCGCTCCCCATTCCCAGAAAGTGTTGATTAAGCTTCGTTATAAAAGTAGCACTTTAGATAGCCGGCATTCTGAGATCGGGATAATCAGACAAAGTGCTAAATCGCGAGGCTTCGCACAACATGGGGACAATGGAAGAGCCCGTTCGGATACGCAATATTCTTGTCCCCAGGGTGGGGAACTAACAATGTAGGTAAATGCCTAAATTGGCTTTTCTTTTCCTCTGTCCCTCCTGAGTAATGGCGTCCCCTCCTGTGCCGCTACTGTGGTCTACGGTGTTTTTTTCATTTTTCCGCTGACGGGGAAGCTGATGGAGTAATCCCAATAACATGATATGTAGTTTCCTATTTGGGAGTTGGGTAGGGCGTTACCCTGGCGACGTGCTGCCTTTTGGTACACATCTCATCCTGTATTTAGTCTCAGCGATTTCCCATCTACACAAGACGAACACGCTCATTCTCCTCTCCACAGTCAACATCGTTCCTTGTCAGCATCCTCGGGGAGGATTTCCCTGACCTGTCTACTGTGAGATTATCTGCGCTATCAGAAGCTGTCGCGCCGCATCGCACCTTTTGTATTGCGCGCTATGTAAATGACTGCCCTAAACCCTGGGAACCGAGTGATGAACTGTGATGGGCCTTGTGGGTTCTGGGGGTGTTCGGAGGTATGTTTTGGGTCGTATGAAAATGGAGGGAATCCCTGAAGCATTAAGACTCGTCCGACATGTTTCTAGTCACCGGGAATCACTCGACTAGTAATGTAGAAGGGCACGACCTTAGCGTATTAAGGAAAGGCGGACATACCTATGGGAGTTGGCTGTTATTCCGCTTCATTTCTTTTGCGAGGGGCGGCGGGGAGAAAAGGAGAGGAGAGGAGAAGGGAAAAGAAAATGTAGTGGATAAAGTGAGGAGACAAGGAGAGTAGTTAATGCGGTCATGGGGGGGAGTGATGAGACGAGAAAAAGACAGAACATGGGTGTTTTCCGATTTGATACGACCTAAATTCTAACGAAACAAACACTCTATATGGCCAAACAATCCTCTGTTGGGCTGGCAGGAATCTTCATGCGTGAATCGTAAAGTTGCGACAGGGACAGGCCGGTTTGACTCCTAAATATTGAGCAAGCTTCGGGTAAGCTCTGCACTTCTCCGCTCAGTTTGAGTAATCTGAACCACCTTCCAAATAGCCTAGTAAGTGTTAATATTCAGGTATCGTTGGGGTATTTACCCCTACACTTCTCTTTCTCTTCACTAGACATGCCCTCCTCACGGGGGAGCCAAACTTGACATAACTAAGTCCTAGCCCCGCTACACACAATCCTTTATTCACGGATAGACGAGTTATAATAATATTATGGCTGAATACCACACATGGGGGGTTGTAGGAGTTGGAAATGGTGGGGTAGCCCTAATAGTAGTCATGTGCGGAAGTGGGTGGAAGCATACCTTGTTGTACGAGAACTATAGGTTTTAGTAGAAGTCACCGCGTAATACTGTAATATTATGGTAGCGCCAGCGACACGCGCGCCTTGGCATGAATACTTTCTTGTATTTAACCGTCTATCTCTGCTCGCAGAGCGAACACACTTTCATTACCTTCCGCACTTACTTTCATCTACGACTTGTTTCCCTCTTCTACAGATAATTCCCCCACCAAACAAGCAGGAGCCGTGAGGATGAACAATACCAATATAGTTGGCAGCGTAGATGGCCGAACGCCACTTTCATGGGCTGCTGAGGATGGGCATGAGGAGGTGATAAGGATGCTACTGGGGCGGAGCGATGTTGACCCCAACAAAGCTGATCGGCGCAATGGTAGCACACCACTGGCATGGGCTACTGAGATGGGGCACGAGGGCATAGTGAATATTCTACTGGAGCGGAATGATGTCAATCCCAACTCTGCCAACAGGGATGGTGAAACACCGCTCTTGTGTGCTGCCAGGAATGGGTTTGGGAGAATTGTGAAGGCACTACTGGAACGGAGCGATATCAATCCCGACACACCTGGGAATTGCGGCCAAACACCTCTCGCGTGGGCTGTCGAGATGGGATACGAGGGGATAGTGAATATTCTACTGGAACGCAATGATGTCAATCCAGACTCTGCTAACCAATACGGTGAAACACCGCTCTTGTCTGCGGCCACGAATGGGAGTGAAAGGATTGTGAGGATGCTGCTGGAACGGGAAGACGTCAACCCCAACTCAACTGACGGATATGGCGGAACACCGCTCTCGGGGGCTGCCGCGAGTGGGCATGAGAGAGTCGTGGAGATATTGCTGGAACGCGGCGTCAACCCGGACACCCCTGACAAAAATGGCCGAACGCCGCTGTGGTGGGCTGCCCTGAGTGGGCATGGTAAAGTTGTGGAGATACTACGGGAACGGGGTGCTCATAACGAAGACTCTCTGCCATCCCAGCCATCCGAGCCATCCGAACCCCCATCCAAAAGGACCCGCACGACTTGATGTTCAAGGACAAACCTGACACTTTTCCCACACATGACTTGGCGCTCCCTCTGAAGAGAGAAACATATTTGGCGAAACGAAATCCTATACCCACGACCGATTGTCGCTTTTATGAGGATTGATGGGTTGTAGCCGAGGTCAACCCTTTGAACCAGTCGCTGGGAATTTCTTATCATTTAGTTGGCTCCCCCAATTTCCCTGTCTCTATTCCCGTTTCTTATTCTACCGTCTGTCCATTAAACAATTCTGTACACATTCCTCTGGAATAATATTATTTTGAGGCAATCTCTTTCTCGCAAATAAGCAGTGACACTCAGATATCCCGGATGGCTAAAATCCAAGGACTCGTCAGGTACGAGGGGATTAGGACCGGATGTCAAGTTACAGGAACAACGGGGTAACTATAGAATAAAATAGTTATTTTGATAAGCTAGATGTCAAACTTTCCGAGCCTCCGCTAGTAAAATCTTGCTACAATATCTTCTAGGCTCCTTCCCACCACCCTCTCTCCCAATCGTCTTTCCTGTTGTCTCACTGTTTGGGTTTGTTTAAGCAATCTTGCATATATCTATGGCCATGCTCCCCTATGCTCCCTCACTCTATATGCTGCCTTTTGAACCACCATTGTACTTTTTCCCGATTAGGTTAGGCCCTCCACCTTTGGTCAACGATTGACTTTGTATTTACCTAGTTTTTCATAATCTAGACACCAATTGGATTGAATTATAACTGAGGTCGATAGAAGCTTCATAGTTGCAGTCATAAATCATTTGCTAACACAGACACTACCAATATGGGAGTGGACAGCATGAATCAGCAGAGAAATAGAGTTTACGATGACCCAATCACAGAGTTTGGTCTACCATTTCTCACTCGTTCTTTGGTTCTAGCGCCTATCATTCGCTTCTCGCCTATATATCCCGTATTGCGAGCTAGGTTTTTCTCTTCATTAATACCGGAGACATCGTGGCTTTTTGCCTCCGCTACCTTTCTTTGAACGCAATTAATACATCCCACCCAAGCCGTTAAACCCTCCCAGCCCGCTAACCCTTCCTCGCGGGTTTAATTTCTGTCTCCGCCCCTCGGTACGCGCAGCAGGGGTCTCTCTACACATATTGGAAGCGCGACAGAAAGGGCATACTCAGAGTGTGAAACTAGGTTGAGATCTGATAAAAATATTGGGCCATTCAAAGAAGTGAATCGAACGAGTGATAAGCTGTGATCGCAACAGCGATGACTAAAGCATGCGAAAAACAGGGCTAGACGAAGCAATATAATATATTCGGCCTAAGACGAAAATCGGGGAACGTAACCCTCTCACATTCAACAACTCCCGACACGACGACACGATCGACGCAATGCTAAACTAACTAACGGAAAAGATGGGAGATGTATATAACCCAAAAACGCACACATCCTCTAAATCTTTTATCCTTCCGCACAATCCATTCTGTTCCATTTCCATGCACTTCTCCCACTCCCAATGCTTTCCAGGCTCCACCGTGCCCGCTCCCCAGTTTCCGCAAAACACACAAACGACTCTCCCGCCTTACTATTGCCTTTTCCCCTCCCCCCCCCTCCATCGGCTTCCATGCCCGCGGCCGTTTCCCAGCAACAAACAACGCTGCGCGCCGAGTGTGGGTGAAGAATTGCTGGCGGCAAAGAACGACGATAGCGGTAACAGGAGCGGCAGGGATACGAACGGGCAACAGTGTATGAGCGGGCGAGAGCGGATGAGCAGATGAGGGCGTATGGACCGGCGGGAAAGATGGATACAGCCGACCGAGAGCAAGAGTGAATAAAGACGATAAAGCAATCCTTCCAATGGGTCGCGGGTTCGTTGGGTTAGCCCGGGCCCTTCATTGGGCCGGGCCGGGTACGTTGGGTTGTGGTCACCTTAGCGCAAGCCCGGGCTGGGTCGGGTTCGGAGGTGCCAAGCCCGGGTTACCCGGTGAACCCAGCGAATATTTTGTTTCTCATCTCTGATTTTCATGATACTTCAAGTCATGATCACTACGGAAACTGGAATCTGAGCACACGGAATTCATGAATACCGTGACCGTGACAATTTGCGTTTAGATGAAAGGGGTCCAAGCAGAACCATGTTCCAATTGAGAGTGCATAGCGAAAAGCTAGGCTGAAACCTGCTTAGCTCTCGGGGATTCTGAGCATTTCAAAGATGAGAAATCGGGCACCTTCGACAAGAGCATACAAGGTCAGTTCTTATTACCATCTACTCAATTGACCCTTTTGCGATCCTCCCCGGGCCCCTATATTGCTTTTCTCTTCACCCTCAAGCTTATATATATACAAAACACGAAACAATGAGCTTTTGTTCTAATATGAGCAGGGTGGTTTCCAGCCCTCTGGCTATTTTACGAACACCTAGTCCATACTCAGAGTCTTTGCCATATGAATTGGAAGAAGTAGAAGTCCCCCCCTCAGAATGCGTTGAAGAAAGCGAGTTAAGCCCAGATCTCTTATTTCCACCAAATCCCGCTACAATAAGGAAACGCAAAAATCCTCCTCCCTCATCCTGGGTATGGGGGCCTCCGGATTCAGCCCACTGGGTTCATTGGGTTAACCCGGGCTTTCCTTTCTTGGGCTGGGTTGGGCTTGGGCTGGGTCGGGTTTGCCTTTTTTCGACCCGGGTTAGCCCGATGACGGGTGACGATAGCGAGCATGCCGAGCATCATCTCACGATTCCTAACAATTAGAAACAAAGAGTGACGGTTCTGGTTGCTGGTAACCTCTCTCACCCCCATCGGCAAAACGATACCCAGAAAATGCAGTAGTAATCATACCCGCCCATAAGAAACCCCTAAACTATCTCTTGTTCGCCATAGGCTCTTCTGCTTTCCAGTAACATCCTAACGAATACTGAAAGAAGTAAATATGAGGAACATTCTCTGTAACCCCCCATAACAAAAAAGATTAGTATCGTTACTCAAGCTCTCTGGGGGTTGCTAGAAAAACACAGTTGTGTCGCAGTAGCTTCTTCGTAATCGCGGCAACCCCCTTGCTCTCCAATGCCCTCTCCTGCATTCGTGCCAGTACCAGCTCCCGGTACCCCCCAACATCAGCAGGGGTAGGAACACGAATAAAACATAATAAAATCACCCTAACTCTTCCATTGGCCACTATACCTATCCCTATCCATTCGCGAGCGTCGCTTTCCCCTTATGTACTCCCGTGGTGGTGGAGGAAAGAGATGTCGTGAGGACCTTCTCCGTAAATCGCGAATGGGTTTGGAATAAAATGAACCACATATTACAACATTCCTGCGGTTCCCGCGATCTACCACGACTGCCTTTATTAATTCTATCACTAATGGGTTTTGTATTGGACTGGGCGTATCGATGAGGGTCACAGTTACGCGACCCCCGGTACCCTTGGTGGTGTTGTAAGACACGTGCTCGAGTACTGTATATATTTAACACTGTGGATCCTTCTCCAGATATCTCGGCGTTCATTGAGTGGATGTTGGGGGTTCCGGAGGAGCTACCTTAGATCCAGAGCTCAGAAGTAATAAAAAGATAGTTGATAGTTCAATCACAACGAAGACTATCGAGATTCTTGAAACGAGATAGAGTAGTGGAAGAAAGGAGGTGATGGTTGCTTGATCTCTCCTCGTTGACGAGTTCTCTCACTTTAATCATCCACTATTCTATTATTACAAATGACGAAGCCATAACAGCCACAACAACACGGGAGCTCCATCATGAGTCTCTATATAATTTATCTCTAGTCTATCCCTAGGCTCTACAGTACTCCGGTTCAACATGATTAATTCATTCCAACAGAAACTTGTTGCGGAAATGTGCATCGTAAACACTCAACCTGGTTCGCAAAATGTCATACCTGATCTTTCTCTCGTTGGGAGCAGGGCAATATGGGTGGGCTTCAAGATGCTAGAATGTCCGTAAAACAGAATCCATAAGGAGATGGGTGCTTCTAAAGCTTTAGTTTCAAAATATATCCCCATGGTCGTTGTCGTTTCGTCCCAAATTTCTTATACTGTGTGGAGCTAATGTAGGATCTTGGCAGCGGGGGGGGGTGATAACCCCATGGGTTTCTATACTCGTACAGAATATACAAGTTTGGCTGGCCGACACAACGCGTGCGAGAAACTTTGGTTGGAAGTCATAGCTGCTCGGCATGCTCGCTACCGTTATCGATTCCCCGTCGTTCTTGTCCATCTCCATTATCCGCTGTGGACATCCACCTGTTAGGCATATGCAGTTCCAACACCCCCCTCTGGTCCCGATGTAGGGCCCGGACGTCGCCTGCAGCATGGTGTGTAGTTTCTAGTTACCAGCAAAAGTTGCGGGATTGGCAGCATCCCCATAACACCGTATACGTCATCGCCGTCCATCCGACCGGAAGCTGTTCGCAGGATATATGAGAGGGGTAGTGTGCACTGCTAATACAGCTGGAATCCAGTATATGATACAAATGATATCTACATGAGCAGGAAAACCTACCAAATCAGAAAATTAATAAATGCTACATGTTAGCCGACGATGAATAGTCATAGGTCTGCAAGAACAGACAGGAGTTGAGGAGACATAGCTGCAAGCCCACTCTCACTAGGCAAATCAAAGAAGCAATGGAGCACTAAGCCTACCAACTCCACGTAAAGATAATGCAGTCATGCCTCTGTGTTATCACCGTTGTCTGATATTGAGACTGATCACCTCAGTAACAGAGGAGCGACTGGTATGTTCGCAAATTGGGCGGCATACTCAGACTAAGTTCATATGGTAAAGGCATCGTTTACTTCCGACTGGCAGAGTCTCGCACACCCTCAGGAAGACAAAGTACAATAAGCCGAATGACCAGAAGCGGGGAATTATTCAGGGTCTACGAGTGTTCGCACTTAGGATTGATAAGACGAAAGACTAGTAGTTGTTGCGGAGGTACTTAGTTAGTATAGGTATTAGATGTGCCGGCTGCGGAAACTCACGCGGGATATAAATATAAGAGTTCCTCCCCAGCTATTAGACAGACAGCAATGGAGAAGAGATCTTATCAATATAACAAGTTATTATCTACACTTCATACTCTTAGTAGTTTTTGTTACGGTACCTAGCTAGCCTTCGTAATACTAAATATATTCGTGACAGGTAACAACCTGAGTTAGTTTATTCAATAAGAGTCAATACTTTCTTAATCTTTTTCGTAGCTCGACTGCTACTTCAATACTATTATCAATAGTAACTCGTAGGTATTCGATCTTTATATTATTCTTAGGCCTTTGCCTACGTCACAACAGGATATAGACTTCCTAAATCTTATATCCGCGACGCTAATATAAAGAGTAATTAGAACTTTGATAGTCGCGAGCGACAGAGAAAGGTTTTCAAATTTGTAGTTAGGAAATAACAAAGATGGTTGCGTGAAGATCTAACTACTCTGTCCCAAAGTCCGTCTTATATAGACCTTCCCACAACCCGCTTATAAATCAAAACATAACTATGAGTCACAA
>QLOI01003485.1:0-25107 GCA_003313605.1 Tuber umbilicatum | reverse complement strand
AATGCTTAGACTGCGAACGAGAAAAGGTATACCGAGTAGGTAGGGAAGTCTACGCTACGAGTTCGGAAGGTCTCCGAGAGTTCCGGCGAGTTACCATACCTAAGGCAGGTAGTTACCCTACCTTAGGGAGTATAGTTACTCTACCTTGGTAAACAGGTTACCCTACTTTTGTATAGGAGTTACCCTACCTTGGGCGTAAAAGGTTACGCGAAGTTTCGGGGAAAGTCATAGGATTATTTGTTACTCAAGATTATATAGGAGGTTCGAATCTGGGCTCAATCGGGTAATCCGTTGTTGGGCTTCGAAGGGGAGAATATCATGCCTTGGGCGAACATTGAGAAATCTGAGTCCAACACCCCCCTCTGGCCCCGATGTACAGACAACGCGTCGTGGGCCAACTGTAGGGAAGTTGCTGATTTACTAGTAAAAGCCTATGATTGAAGAGGGCGGCGTAATACCGTATACGTTGTCGCCGTCCTTCCGCCCGGAAGCTGTTCGCAGGATATATGAGGGGGCATGGGGCGATCGAATAGTTACACGAGAAGTGATTCTCGAGTGCATACACCACTGATCCTTATAAGCCTACAGTGGTAGGTATGTAAGGGATACCGGAAGCCCGCGAGGCCTCCGGTTAAGTGGTGGACCTTGGACTCCTGTATGTCTCCGAAAGACTGTAAGATATCTGGAGGTTGTTAGCGAGCTCTAGATCGTAGTAGTCTTGTCTTGATTGAGCTGTTCATCGTCAGTGGCTACAGGTAGCGCCTGTGTATGCCAATTGCTTAAGTGTCTCATCACGGGAGTCCGTAGACCAAGCTATCGTGTCGAAGACAGTAGAAGACGATAGACTTGACAAACGTAATGGTTGTCTACGAGACTTGCATAGACCAATACGAATGGGACAGTGAGTTCGATATTAGACTAGCTTATCAGTAGCCTGTTAGTTCGCCACTAACAGGACAGCGATATGAAGAGTTTTCTCCTGCAGTTGATTGCATGTATCAGGATACTGCATGAACACTTCAAGTCGGATAATGAACTAGCAGAGCCGGCAAACATTCGCTGGAATGTTAGCCCCAGGCCCAGAGGAGATGGGCATGCTCGCGATGGTGGTGAGCTTAGGAGTGATGGAGAGGAGCTGGCAATATAATTCTACTTAAGTATATGCGAGACCTCTTCTCCTAAGACGATCAACTATCCTCTCGTGAACTTATTGAGTAAAGCTGCGGCTTAACAATATTAAGTTTTCACCGTTAAGGTTTTCTCTCCTACATATTTGTTCTTCACTTTGCATACGAAGAAAGCTTCGGTACGGCCGCATCCTTGGGATCCCTCTTCCCACAGGGAGCCCCGGTTACAGAAGGAAACAATAAAACTCAAAACTCTCCACCACTCCATCGCCTTAGTGGGAACAAATCCGCAAGCATCGCAAACGATGACTAACAAAAACTGGTAATGAAAATCCTCGTCACAAACCAGCAGGGGTAGCCAGGTTAGTCACAAAAGGACCGAATGTCTGAAAAATAAGTCCTACCAAAGGAGGAACTCAAACTCCTACCTGGAAATGAAAGAACATCCCGTGGCATCGAACCTGCCCTGATGTCAAGCCTAGAATAGCTCAGTAAGATGCCAGCTGAAAAGTAACGAAATAAACAAAACCAGTAAACCCGCCAGTGGAGTTAAGTGCCAACCATGCTGACCTCCTCCTCCACCTCCTCAGGGTCCAAACCAGGGCGCTGGGGGCGGGAGAGGCAGATGGTAGAGTGGGCGTCGTGGGGTCCTCCACAATTGACACACCTCACAGTAAAATGACAGCAAGGGCGACCGTGAACACGACAGGTGGATGTGGGGCAGGAGTGATCCCCAGTGGAATGTCTGATGGTGCACCAGCGACAGGATGCTGGGTTGGAGCACTTGGTGCTATGGTGGTCAAACCGATGGCAGTTTGAGCACTGGGTGAAGGAGTTGAAACGAAGGCGACGTTCAGACCTGTAGGTGGAGGAGAAGGCAGAGAGTGTCATGTTGACGAAGCTGGGTGCCTTTGAGCCGGTGATTGAAATGACTATGGTTGAGGACCCTTTGCCGGTGCGGGAGTCATCAGAGGTGAGCCATCTGGGTTGCTGTGTGAGGCCGAGCCTAGTATTAAATGTGGTCAGCTTAGTGGCGATGGTGGCCAGGGGGTAATGTGTGGGTATGACATGGACCAAGAGGTGCGTGGCTGGGGTGTCCAAGTGGACGGTGGTGGTTCCAGGGATCAGGTGGAGGAAGGAAGAGATCCTGCTGTTAAGCACTGAAGCCTTCACATTATCCATGGTAGTGAGAGTGACATTGCCGCCTTCAAGCGACACTGTCTGGAGGTAGGTGGCTGAGAGAGCTGTGTTGATGCTGTCTCTGAGCTGGATGGCAGTAGAGGTGAGGGGGGAGCCATCACGTTTGATGACAAGGCGTCTCTCTCTCATGGTTATGGACTTCTTGGGCTGTGGAGCCTCAAAAGGGTCACGGGGTTTCGCCTCTGTTGCAGTAGGCTTGGGGGTTTGGGAAGGTTTTCTCTCCCTGCCTTTCCTCGCGACAGTGGCCCAAGTGGGAGGACCAGAGGAGGGTACATGTGCAGGCGGTGCAGGAGGAGCAAGGGCGGCGGGTGGCTCAGGGGGAGTCCCTGAGGTCTGGGGAGGTTGGGGTGGCGAGGGAGCCGTGGTGGGGGCGACAGGGCGGTTGGGGTCCGTGATGTGGAGGACCTCGATTTCCTCGCGAAGAGACATGAGCCCCTGAGTGACAGAGTCCAGGGCTGTCCTATATGCGGTATTGGTTCGACGAAACACTTGAAGAAGGATGGCAACTTCAGGTGGGGTCTCGAATTCTAGTATTTGTAGTTCTATGGCACACTTCACAACGAGATTCCGGAAGTAGGTGGGATTCATGTGATCGATCTTCTCACCATCCCTTGTAAGGACTGGGAGCTGTGGCTGGGTGTTGCTGCATGGTCATTTTTGAGGGGGGGGTTCTCCCAGAGGGAACGATGGGAAGGTGGGAGGGAGGGAAGTTTCAACACCACCAAGGGGCGTGAATCTAGACCCATAGGAGGGAGAATTTGGGTTGCGCCTTTGGCCCTTTCCTTTTCCCTTGCAGGAGGGACTGGGCGAAGTGGACATAATTGTAGAGTAAACCCTTTCTTTGTGAGGCGTAAGCGTGAAAGCTGTGAGAAAAGGTTTTCAGCCAATGAGAGAAAGCCTTGGCAAAAAACTTGTTGTGGTTTTTCAATCGCTGTGGTTGTAACGGAGACGGAGCATATCAGCAGGTACCGTTCCATGTAGACTATTGTATCAGGCGCGTGACTACGATATTGGGCCATGAGAGAGAAGTCCACTAGTGCACCAACACACTCCAAATCACTCCGGAAATCATGGCACAGAGAACTGTCCGGATTCCGCAATACAGACGCCAATACAGCAGAAACACAGCAAGCCAGGTTACGCATTTCCTTTCCTTGCCATTGTGTGACTTCATGATATGCCTTTTTTAGTACGCTGAGTCCGGGATAAGGCGGAATTTCTTTCCAGGCATCATTGAATGCCTGCTGCCATTTATGCGTTTTCAAAAACCCTTCTACCCATTCCATCATATGTTTGAATAAGCCGAGATAGATGTTGAGCAAGAGGTCCAGCTTATGTAGGTCGGCGGGGTTTACTCGGTCAAGTCCGGCGAATACATTATTTCCTATTTTCACCCCCACGTGCCGAAAGTATTTTGCAATGCCGATCACTTCTGTCGGCTCTTGCCTTAAAGCTTTCTCTTCATAGGCAATGGAGTCGTGGGATTGATATGTCTTTAGCAGATTGCCACCAAGCTCCTTGGATGGACCCTCACACTTTGGGCATGACTTGCTGCCAATTCAGTGCAAGGCTGCATGCTCAGCATGATCCGCAATCCAGGCCGACACGATAAGAAAGCAAAGGCGTATTTTGCCGTCTGCACAATCCATAACTGTTCCTTCTTACACAACCTGTTGTCACGGTGCAATGACAAGATCGAAGACTGACCGCAATGTATACGCGTTGATCTGTCGCTGGTTTTCATCGGCGCGAGCTGATTCGGCGGTGAACTTTGGCGGCACGGGAAGCAATGCCAGAAGTAGGATGGTATCTTGGCAGGGCTGTTTCTTGTCTGTGAAAGGATATTGCCAATTTTCACATATAGCGGCCAAGCTTTCTTATCTCCCGAGAAATTTCTTAGCTGAGTTTGGTCCGACAATCCGATAATGGGCACTACTGTTAATCCGGCGGGCAGAGTTTCCTACTAAGAAGTTAGCTGTTTGTCTTTGAAACATCCACAGCTTGAAACTTATCCGAACTTATTTCATACCTGTGTATCCCACCACCAGTCTGCTGTATGCTTCTCAGAGTATAATCACTCCCCACTCGAATCATATTCCGGGATAGTTCCGTAGACCATATCCGATTTATATGCGACTTGGCGGATCAGGTAGCGGACACTGGCAACAATATTCCGATGATAGAAAGTTGCTATATCCCGACCATTATCGATAACAGCTTCCGTCCACACCAGGTACTCCCCAAATGGGTCCAGCACGTCGAGGTTTTTCCACAAGTTATAGGAGGACCGGAAAGACCAGGCATTTGTGCCATCCAGGCCTTCCGTAAAGTATGCATCAATCTGCGACTTGGCTACCTTGCTCCGGACAAACCAACTCGTCAAATTAAAATCATCTTCATATAAGAAAGGGCTCCAGGGGTCATCTGCCGTGGCTCTTTTCAGCTCCATGTAGCCCGCAACATCACCGAATGCTCTGCCAGCACCGTGGAATGTTTCTCGACTCGATGGGCGCCCGTGGACCGGTGGATGAGAGACATCATGGTCCGCATCTAAATTGTTCTGCATATCATCATCTATCTCACTATCGCTATCCGCAACCTCCAACCCGCGATCAGATTCACAGTCCGAGTCATTGATGTTTTTATCGGGTACAAAAGAGGGCGGCCCCGGTAAGGTCGCGTCCGTAATCCCGCAGAGAGATAGAACGATATTAAGATGTGCTGTCTGAAGGTGCTTTTCGTATGCAGCAGCCTGTTGATAGCGTCGCCTGTAATAAGGACACTTTGTCATGTTTGAGGTCATCGTGTTCGTGCATAGTGTTTCTCTTTCAAGTGGCCTGGCGGACGGAAAACGCGTGAGCCGATAAGTGAAGATAGACTGTGGAGGATTTAGTCTATTCAGAGACAAAGTTTGTTTATCACAATGACGGGTGCGGATGTTCAAGTTGTCAGTATTCGCTGTGAAACTAAAAACAGATTTAGACTAAGATCCTTGCCCTTACTGCCAAGATTGTGAGTCTAGCGCGGGTTAGCAAGGTCTTGGCCCTTGAGTCACAGATCCTGTGCGGCTCCTTTGCGGCTTAAAACCTTATCTACAATTGATCTCCATTGTGCCGGCATCACGTGACCTATTGAAGATTCAAGATACACGATAGCAATACCGATATCAAGTTTGTACAGGGTACAATCATCTGAACCCCGCTCAAAGAGTCACCATGCGGTCTATATAAACGCTCCCTTCCCCCCATTCATCCTCACTTCCTGCTCCTTTCGCCAGTCACAATCGCATCCTTCATCAATCTGCCTTTCCACCGCAATACCCAAAAAGCTCTCTACAACCTCTCGTTTGTCTGGGCTATCATTATTATATCCCACGCTCAATTCAGGTACAATCCAGCTGTAGTTCTCAAGCTAACAACCCCCCCGCAGCTATCTTACGTCTGCCGTACCTCCTTTATCTCCCATTATCATCTGCCAGGCCCACCCCATTTCCATTTTCATTTCTAGCATAGCCAGCTCTCCCGCCGTCATCCAGACTACCAGCATCGGCTAGAAGAACCCTTTCATCTGCTGACAGACCATTCTTGAAAAAAAAAAAACCCCCTGTTTCCAGATCCACCAGCCCCTCCCTCCGCCAAAACACTACCTCCACCACGAACCATTATCGCAATGGCAGCCTCGAAAGCAGGGTTGACTTAGGAAAAATCACAAGTGTACGCAAGCGAAGGCGATATTACCTGGTGTAAATATGTCTGTGGCTTCCCTGATCCGAGAACCTATAGTGATGAGTATAGAATCTGGTGGAACGCTATGAAACACAAGATGGAGCAAGACAGGATACCCGGCTGAAAGCAGAGTACCACCGCCCAGTGGGCGGCCATTCAGGCTCAAGCTCTTACCCTCACGCCTGTTACAGCGAGGGCAGGACTCTGGCAGTTAAACACAGACCGGGGAGCACGATTTACCGAATGCCGGGACCTTTTGCTGAAGGATATAGCTAAAAAACACCAGAACACCATGGCAGAACTGCGGAGAATGCAACCTGTTGTCACCCCTGCTGCCGCCAATGCCGCCACCCCTGCTGCTACCGCTCCCGGGGCTGTAGGAAATGATCGTAAGTTGCCCCAAACAGTGCACATTGAACATAGAAAATATATACTAATATGACTCCTGCAGGTCACGCCAGTCTGCGCTCAGTTCGTGTCTGGTTAGATGAGACATCAAAAGTCCACCCGGACTACCCACTCCCCGCAGGGTTGCACAATATCCAGTGGCAAACCCATGAGCATGTTTACTGGATAAAATTGACCGAACCCACCATCACAAACCAACTTAGGAGTATCGACCGGGTCTTAGCACGGGGATTAGGATATCGTCTGCTTGTGTAATGGGGTCTCCCTGTGAGAAGATGGATCCCCAGGATGTGACCGTACCTAAGCTGTCTTCGCCCGCAAAGTGAAGAACAAATATGTAAGAGAGAAAACCTTAGTGGTGAAAGTTAATATCATTAAGCTGAAGCTTTTACACAATAAGTTCTCAAGAGGATAGTTGATCGTCTTAGGAGAAGAGGTCAAGCATATACTTAAGTAGGATTATATTGCCAGCTCCTCTCCATCACTGCAGAGCTAACCACCATCACGAGCATGCACAACTCCATTGGGCCTCGGGCGAACATTCAGCCGAATGTCAGCCGGCTCTGCTAGTTCATTATTCGACATGAAGTGTTTATGCACTATCATGATACACGCAATCAACTGCAGGAGAAAACTCTTCATATCGCTGTCCTGTTAGTGGCGAACTAATAGGTTACTTATAAGCTAGTCAAATATCGAACTCACTGCCCCATTCGTATTTGTCCGTGCAAGTCTCATAGACAACCACTCAATTGTGCCAATACGTTTTACAAGTCTATCGTCTTCTACTGTCTTCGACACAATAACTTGGTCTACGGACTCTTGTGAGGAGACACTTAAGCCATTGGCTTATACGAGCACTACCTGTACCCACTGACAATAAGCACCACAGTCAAGTTAAGACTACTACGATCTAGAGATCACTAACAACCTCCAGACATCTTACCGTCTTTCGGAGAAATACGGGAGTCGAAGGTCTACCACTTAACCGGAGGCCTCCAGGGCTTCCGGTATACCTTACATACCTACCAACATAGGCTTATAAGGATCAGTGGTGTATGCACTCGGGAATCACTTCTCGTGTAACCATTCGGTCGCCCCATGCCCCCTCATATATCCTGCGAACAGCTTCCGGTCAGAAGGACGGCGACAATGTATACGGTATTACGCGGCCGTCTTCAATCATAGGCTTTTACTTGTAAACTACCAACTTCCCTACAGTTGGCCCAAGATGCATTGTCTGTACATCAGGGCCAGAGGGCGGTGTTGGACTCAGATTTCTCAATGTTGGCCCAAGGCAAGATTTTCTTAGGTTCGTAGTCCAATAACGGATTACCCGATTGAGCCCAGATTCGAACCACTTATACAATCTTGTGTAACAAACAATCCTATGCCTTTTCCCAAAACTTCGCGTAACCTTTTATGCTCCAGGTAGGGTAACTCCTATCCAAAAGTAGCGTAACCTGTTTACCAAGGTAGGGTAACTATACTCCCTAAGGTAGGGTAACTACCTGCCTCAGGTAGGGTAACTCGCCGGAACTCTCGGAGACCTTCCCAACTTGCAGCTTAGACTTTCTTACCTGCCCGGTATACCTTTTCTCGTTCGCAGTCTAAGCATTACCATTTGCTTAGTCTAAATGATAACCCTTTGATAGAGTTACTTGACTAGCCTAACCGTAACCCTTCCGGGCTCCGGTATGGGATAAGACTAAGTCTACTGTAAGATCCAGCAGAGTCGTTACATCACCCCTCGGTTCTCTAGGGCCGTCCTTGGCCTCTCGCGTTTTCCTTTATTTCCAGTCCCTCTGTCTACTATCCTATGATCCCTGGGTTTCAATGGATATCGTTTATGGAAATATACGAGGGCTTGTTTGCCTCTTTCCTCTAACATCTCATTCGTTTCCCCGGAGTTATCCTCGTAACCATAGCCCTTCCAAGCCACGAAATATTGTACAAATCCCTTGGGCAATTTCTGTCGAGCTCCCGCATCCCAACTGCTGTCAAAGATGGTCACAATAACATAACTAGGCTCATTATCTATTCTATAGGTAATGGGTACCTCTACTGTACGCCGACCAGTTGAGTCCTCCCTATATGGTACTAAGAGGCCAACGTTGAAAACTAGATGTATACCCCAACGTTCGGGGAGTTGAATTTCATAAGCTGCTGAACCAACTTTTCGTAAGACCACAAATGGTCCTAACACACGATGATCAAGTCTTTCCATCGGTCACGTGGTTCGTATTTATTTCAATTCAACATTACTCGATCAGCCCTCTTGTCTCGACCAGCATTAACATCCTCCAAAGTAGTATACTCCGGTGCTGGCAATCTCTTCTGATAATGCCACTCCCATTGTCTCTCTTGTGCCTTATGTATAGTGTCTCGAATTTCCAGCCAGCTTCCTTCCCAATCCTTAACTAATAGCTCCCTACTTGGATGTATACCTGGACTTTCTGTTACGGACACGGACCAATTTGTCTCTGGATTAAACCCATAATTGACCTCCAAGGGAGACACTTTATTCAATTCCGACGTTCTAGTAGTATAAGCATATTCCGCCAAGGGAAGTAGCTAGGCCCAGTCGTCCTACTGGTAGGAACAATAACCCCGAATCTATTGCTCCAAAGTGTGGTTTACCCTTTCAGTCTGCCAATCAGTTTCAGGGTGGAAAGCCGTAGAAACATTCAGCTTAACTCTTAGTAATTTCATTAAGCAAGTCCAAAACTTAGAGGTGAATCAGCTATCGCGGTCCGCTATGGTACTCTCCGGTAGACCATGGAAATGCCAAATCTCTCTCAGGAACATAAGGGCTACGTCACCTATAGGTTCTTCCATTGCCAAAGGTATCAAATGAGCCATCTTTGAGAACCTGTCTACTATGACCAAGATTTTGGTATACCCTTTTAACTCTGGTAATGCCACAATGAAGTACATAGAAATCGCCTTCCATGGTCGTAGCGGTACCTCTATAGGTTTAAGTAGTCCAAACTTCTTTTGTCGTGCAGTGTGGCCGCGCTGGCATATATAACATGTGCACACATATTATGTGATATAATAATCCATCCTTTGTACAAGGAGCTCCCTGTGGGAAGATGGATCCCAAGGATGCGGCCGTACCGAAGCTTTCTTCGTACGCAAAGTGAAGAACAAATATGTAGAGAGAAAACCTTAACGGTGAAACTTAATATCGTTAAGCCACAGCTTTACGCAATAAGTTCTCGAGAGGGTAGTTAATTGTCTTAGGAGAAGAGGTCTCGCATATACTTAAGTGGAATTATATTGCCAGCTCCTCTCCATCACTTCTAAGCTCACCACCATCACGAGCATGGCTATCTCCTCTGGGCCTCGGGCTAACATTCCAGCGAATGTTTGCCGGCTCTGCTAGTTCATTATCGGACGTGAAGTGTTCATGCAGTATCCTGATGCATGCAATCAACTGCAGGAGAAAACTCTTCATATCGCAGTCCTGTTAGTGGCGGACTAACAGGTTACTGATAAGTTAGTCTAATATCGAACTCACTGTCCCATTCGTATTCGTCCATGCAAGTTCCGTAGACAACCCTTACATTTGACAAGTCTATCGTCTTCTACTGCCTTCGACACGATAGCTTGGTCTACGGACACCCCTGATGAGACACTTAACCCATTGGCATATCCAGGCGCTACCTGTAGCCACTGACGATAAACACCTCAATTAAGACAAGACTACTACGATCTAGAGCTCGCTAACAACCACCAGATATCTTACAGTCTTTGGGAGACATACAGGTGTGGAAGGTCTACCACTTAACCGGAGGCCTCTAAGGCTTCCGATATACCTTACCTACCTACCACCGTAGGCTGATAAGGATCAGTGGTGTACGCACTCGAGAATCACTTCTCGTGTAAACATTCGATCGCCCCATGCTCCCTCATATATCCTGCGAACAGCTTACGGTCGGAAGGACGGCGACAACGTATACGGTATTACACCGCCGTCTTCAATCATACGCTTTTACTAGTACACTAGCAACTTCCCTATAGTTGGCCCATGACGCATTGTCTGTACAGCGGAGCCAGAGCTGGGTGTTGGACTCAGATTTCTCAATCTTCGTCCCAGGCAAGATTTTCTCCGGTTCGTAGCCCAACAACGGATTACCCGCTTGTGCCCAGATTCAAACCTCCTATATAATCTTGTGTAACAAAAAATCCTATGACTTCTCCCGAAACTTCGTGTAACCTTTTACGCTCAAGGTAGGGTAACTCCTACTCAAAAGTAGGGTAACCTGCTTACCAAGGTAGGGTAACTTTACTTCCTAAAGTAGGGTAACTATCTGCTGTAGGTAGGGTGACTCCCCGGAACTCTTGAAGACCTTCCGAACTCGCAGCGTAGACTTCCCTACCTACCCAGTATACCTTTTCTGGTTCGTAGTCTAAGCATTACCATTTGCTTAGTCCACATGGTAACCCTTTGATAGAGTTACCTGACTAGCCTAACCGTAACCCTTCCGGGCTCCGGCATGGAATAAGACTAAGTCTACTGTAAGATCCAGCAGGGTCGTTACATCCTTGGCCAGTAGAAGTTTGCTCTAACCCTTTCCATAGTCTTGTATGTCCCAAAGTGTCCCCCTAAGCGAGAATCATGTTCAGCCTCCATGATTGTTCCTTTTAACCGCTCATCCACAGGTATGAACCAATGGTTCTAGTAATGGTGTAGGTTCTTCTCAATCGTCAGGTTAGGATCAATTCCCTTGGTTTCTTCCTTAACCGAATCAAGGATCTACAGATATTCCTTGTCTTTTGATGCAACCTGCTTGTGTCGCTCTAGGAACGTGGATTGTAAACGGAATCCTTGGCACGCCTGCAACAACTGTGGTTCCAAGATGTCCCGCTCCGGTTGAACCACACATTGCCCAGGGTGAAAACAGCTTTGCATAGAATTTGATTGAGACTTACCCCCCCCCTTCAAGGTAGTAGTCCCGATGCCTAGACAGTTCATCGGCCTTTTCATTCAATCTTCCTTCACAGTATACCACCGGGAAGTTGAAAGGTTGTAAGTACTCAGCCTAGCGATGTTGCCTATGGTTCAGAATCATGGTACTGTTGAAATATTCCAAGTTCGTATGATCAAGGGAAATGGTAACCTAATCCGCTACCGACCCTAGTAAATGATCCCAATCCTTGAATGCTGCTACGATCGCAGTCATTTCCTTATCATGGGAATCATAATTTATTTCCGCTGTGGAGAACTTTCTACTATGAAAGGCTACGGGATGCCATTCATCGTCCTCACACAGTTGGGACAATATGGCCCCTAGAGCACAGTCACTAGAGTCGGTCTCTAACTTTGTCTGACGTTCAGGGTCAAAGTGTACTAATATAGGTCCTGTTGTAAATTTTTCATTCAAAAAATCAAAGGCCTCCGGACATGCTGGTGTCCAATGGAATTTGATATCATTCTTTGTCAGGTCGGTGAGAGTTTCCGCAATCTTGCTGAAATCTTCGCTAAACCTACGGTACAAGTTTGCAAACTCCATAAAGCTCTGGACCCCAAGGACACTATTGGGGGGTAGCCATTTCTTAAGTTCTGCTACCTTTGCCTCGGTCATGGATATTCCGCGATCAGATAACTTATATCCGAGAAATTCAACCTCTCTCTGATGGAAGGTTGATTTCTTTTTGCTAATGCATAAGCGCGCTTTCCTATGCCTTTCCATTACCCTACGCACTAGGGAGACATGTTCCTCCATTGTTTCAGAGTAGATCAATATATCATCCATATAGGCGATGACACCTTGGTCTAATGGGTCCCTGAAGACCTCCTTGGTCATGCCTTGGAAAGTTGCCGGAGCGTTGCATAAGCCAAAAGGAATCACGGTATATTCATATCATCCATACTGGCATGGGAATGCTGTCATCCATTCCTCTCCTTCCGCCATTAGCAGAGGGTAGTATCCATTTTTGAGGACCAACTTAGGGAACACCTGTGCTTTTCCAAGTCTGTGTCGGAGCTCATTCATTAATGGTCGAGGGTATCTGTTCTTTACCGTTATCTTGTTTAGCCCACGGTAGTCTATACATGACGGTAATGTACCATCTGGCTTTGGTACAAACTGGATAGGCGCACCGGCAGGAGAGCTTGACATTCTGATCTTTCCAGTAGGTAGCATCTCATCGAGATACTCTTGGAGGACCTAAAGCTCTTTTTCTCATAAGGGATATATGGGTCCGAATGGCGGAGCTGTGTCCGGAAGTAGGGCGATCTTATGATCATACTTCGAATGCTCCGGTAAGGATTCAATCCGCTGTTGACTAATGATATCTCCAAGGTCCTTATACTCAGGTAGGAGCTTCAGCCTAATATCTCCCCCATCCTCATCTGTGAACTGTGCCATCCCAAAGAGGTAAATTGAACTAGCATCTTCGGCTAACATTTCCTCCTCGGTTATGAATTGTAGACGTCTTTTAGGAGGTAGACAATATGCCTTGCAATATTCTGATCGCCACGTCAGAATACCTTGTTACCAGTCAATATCTGGATTATGGTCCTATAACCATGACATCGGTAAATATCCATCACACTTTGACTTGCTCATGTCGGCGACTTCAAATCCCATCTTATTCACGTTGGCTCCAATACGCATTTTCACCTCCTTGGTGTAGTGGATACTGGATCCGGGTATGTGATTTCCACTCCCATCAGAGATTGGACAAAATACTCTTCGCCGCACACAGGGCATTTGGGTTTCCTAAACCCAGCGAGTACTAAGGACTGGACCTATAGCACCGCTATCTAGTAATAGTGTAGCCTCTGCAGTACTCTTCCTTGCTCCAAGTTTCCATTGCAGTCGTACCTTAACACGGATAGACTTAGTATGTTCTGGAGGGTCTTGTACCCTCAATCGCGTTGTAGGTCTCAACTCATTAACCATTTTGATGGTAGTATCCCTTGCCTTACGACAAAAGGGCGGCCACAACGGGTCGTGAAAATTCAATACTATTATAAATGGCTAGAAATGTTTACTATCACGCCTGGATGATTTTGTTTATTAAACCCTCCTCAGGTAAACTGGAAATTAACTTTGATTGCTTAATCAAGTCTGGCTTGACATAGCAAACTTTTAAGAACAACCACAATGTATAACCATGGAAACTCTCCTAGCAACACGAACCCATAAGGAAAACCAATAACCTTGATTCGAAAGGAAAACCCATGACAAAAGAAATAAAGTAACGTGACCCAGAACATCTAACATAACCAAGATTCCTCCCAGATTCTCGCCTTGTTCCCGGTAATCTAATGATCAGCCCCTTCCTTCATCTAGAGGCGTTTTACTTTCTTCTAAATTTCGTTGCCCTTGATGACCGACTTACCTTAGTCCGATTCCTCCGTATCAACCTCCATAATCTGTGGGGAGGCTTGACGTACTTCAAGGAGTGTCTTATCGCTAGCTGAAGAAGGAGCAGCTTCTATGCGTTTAACTTTGCTAGCCTGTGCCTCTTGAAGACCTGCCTCGTTAGCCAACTGCTTATTTTTTCCCTTTGCCGAATGAACAACAGGGGAAGACGAGGTGCATTTCCGCCAGAATTGGCCAGGCTGCCCGCATTTAGAGCACTGCCCAGACTTGTGCCGTTTTTCAGTTAGGTTATCAGGAATGCCCTTATCAGCGATGGCATACGTGGATTCTCCAACCTTAGGAGACTTATTTGTCTAGGAGGGTTGGGATTTTGACTTACCTGAACCCTTCTCCTTTTTCCCCTGCTTCTTTGAGGAAGACACCTTATCGCTAGCCTTGTCATTGCTTGACCCACCATGGTCTTTGGCAACCGTTTTACAAAAGTTAGCGTTGTCTTGAAGGCTATGGCCAACTTTACGAAGTAGATCGATATATGCACCGGCTGCGGTAGGATGTGGTTGCTTTAACGCCCATGTGTTCCGCAACTGAGAAGTGATCCCTATCCAAACCTTAGATATTATTTGCTTTGAATCGTGGTATTCGAGGTTGGCCGCGAGGTCAACCACTTCATCGAGGTACTAGTCAACCTTCTCAGGTTTCATAGACAAACTCATCCATTCAACAAGGTTGCGGTCATGATCTTTATGACCACCAAAACTGGTTTCAAGGCGAGCGGGGAATCCTGCCCATGCTCGCAGCATATTATCAGGGTTGAAAATGATACTCATCCCCATCGCTTCATCCTCACTAATGTAATGATGAATACCTAAATACCAGTTCTTGGCTGCATTCTCCAAGAGTGGAACGACCAAACCAATCTTATCCATATCGTCCAAACCGGACTTCTTGAAATAAGTGAATTGAACTTCGACGTCCGTCAGAAACCGTCGGTGTCGGTCGTGTCTCCTTTGCCAGCCGTAATGTTACTTAACTTTTCCGGCTTCTTGGGCCTTGCCGAAGCTGAGGACAAACTGGTGTTGCGACAGGATTGCCCACTCGTTCTTCCAATGAAGGCAGCTAACCTAGCGAACTGACACTCATATTTCCTATTCTTCGCCTCATTCCAGTGGGGCTTTCGCAGTCCCAAGATTGGGGTAAGTTCAGGTAGGGAATCGGCATCATCGCTGCAGCTATCAGAGGAACTGGAATCACCTGGATTCCCCCCAGCACCAAGGTTTCCACTGGGTGGGGTAGCATTCCCACTACCATTGCCACCAGTATTTCTACTGCGGGTCTCCCCAGGGTGATTATATCCATCAAAGGATTCCTCATCACCCCCCTGATCTGCAGGTTGGGTGTTACCCCCTGGAGGATGTTCAGGGTTCTTGGGTGGAGGAGGAGGGATCGGGGTACTAGGCGGATCGTTTGCCGTTCCCATACCTAAACCTAACAGATATTCCACAAAGGCCTCGCAAGAATCAGGATCCCTCGGTGGTCCCACATGTCCTCTTCGCCTACAAAACCGACACTTGGGTGGTCTTGGTTGAGGAGGTGGGGCCGGGGGCTGAGGTGCGGCCGTCTCTGAAGAGTGATCTGGGTTTACTACAGGCTCATCACGACGCCTGGTACAAGGAAAGTGATGCAGATACCGAACACGACCCTCTGGGGACAGGTGGTGTGTGAGACATTGACAATCACATGGACCAGTTCTTGGTGTCGCTTGCCGAACACCGGTAAAGCCGCCGGAGGTGTGTGGTCGCTATGTTGTAAAGGCGGAATATACCTCTACCGAACGTGGTGGAGGGAACAGAGCCCCGACCGTTGAGCTGAACAGGCCCACTCCGATTGCCTTGACTGGTGCCGCAGGAGTCGGTGGTGGAGGTGCCCATATGGGCTTCGGTGTGATCGGGGATGGTGGATCATCACTTCCTGGAGCTGGAGGGGGAATAACTTGGACGGTAGGGTTTGTCTTTGGAGCACCTGGCTGCGGTGTATTACCACCAGTTGCTGGCGAAGTCTTTCCCTGTTTCCAGACTGCGGAGGGCTTTGAACCCATAGCCGGACTGGGAGTTCGGGGGGAACTTTTCCTAGTCATGGTCAACGACAAAGCTACAGCCACTTGCTCAACAAAGGGATGAAGTTAGGGCTCAGCCAAGAGTGCCCTTTGGCGCTGGCCTGAAGCCAAAACTACCCTTGCCTTGGTTAACATCTCTTGATATTCCAGGTCCTGCAGAATCTGTGTCAAAAGCTCCGCGAAGTGTAACCTAGGTTCCTTCGCCAGCGGAGGTACGACTGTCATGATGACATCGCTTTGCGCATCTATCTGGTGACCTTCCTTGAGTGCCCGCTCTAAGGCATGGACACTATTGTTAATGGCTTGCTGGTTGACAACAAGTTGCTTGAAGCACCTCAGTTGTCCTCGCATCCAGTTGGGTGCAGCATCAACAATTTCTAGCTGGAAGATTCACTGAGATTCATCTTTCCAGTATCACATCTGACTTTCCGCCACTTGGATCTGTGAGCCTACTTCATGAAGAATATATCGCTCGATAAACTGTCGGGTAAACTCTGCAAATGTGAACTCCGCAGGGCGATCAGCAGTAGATCTAGCCTTAAGAGGGGTCTGTGTTAAGAATGAAATAAGCGATCTGGGTCAGCAATGAAAATATCCTAACATTCTTAAGGAATGTCAAGCGCGGCCGCCTCGATGAGTGTGGGCATAGCAGGCCATTCAAGACCACGTAGGTCCGCGAAAACCGATGCTGGTAAACGGTGGTGATGGGCCTGCTGCGCAGCATGGTTAACACTACCAAGGTTGGCAGACATCTACGTTTCCGCGCGATGCTTCTTGTACCAGACTAGTGACTTGTATTCGGAATATATTTTCAACAATGGTCAATCAATTAATCATGAGACAATGAGTTAAGCACAAAGTTCGCTTAACAATATACTGTAACGGGGGCTCCCTGTAGGCAGATGGATGCTAAGAATGTGGCCGTACCGAAGCTTTCTTGGTACACAAAGTGAAGAACAAATATGTAAGAGAGAAAATCTTGACGTTGAAACTTAGTATTGTTAAGCCGCAGCTGTTACTGAAGGAGTTCTCGAGAAGATAGTTGATCATTTTAGGAAAAGAGGACTCGCATATACTTGAGTAGAATTATATTGCCCACTCCTCTCCATCACTCCTAAGCTCACCAGGATCGCGAGTATGCCCACTTCCTCTGGGCCTCGGGATAACATTCAGCCGCATGTCAGCTGGCTCTGCTAGTACATTATCCGATTTGAAGTGTTTATACTCTATCCTGATACACGCAATCAACTGCGGGAGAAAACTCTTCATATCTCTGTCCGGTTAGTGGTGAACTAACAGGTTACGGATAAGCTAGTCTAATATCGAACTCACTGTCCCATTCGTATTCGTCTTTACAAGTCTTGTAGACAACCATTCAATGGTACCATTACGTTTTACAAGTCTGTCGGCTTCTACTGTCTTCGACATCCTACCTTAGTCTATGGACTCCCGTGATGAGACACTTAAGCCATTAGCTTATACGGGCGCTACCCGTAGCCACTGATGATAAGCACCTCAGTCAAGATATGACTACTACGATCGGGAGTTTGCTAACAACCTCCAGACATCTTACCATCTTTCGGTGATATACGGGAGTCGAAGGTCTACCACTTAACCAAAGGTCTTCTGTGCTTCCGGTATACCTTACATACCTACCACCATTGGCCTGTAAGGATGAGTGGTATATGCACTCAAGAATCACTTCTCGTGAAACCATTTCGTCGCCCCATGGCCGCTTATATATCCTGCGAACAGCTTCCGGTCGGAAGGACAGCGACCATGTATACGGCATTACGCTGCCGTCTTCAATCATAGGCTTTCACTAGTAAATCAGCAACTTCCCAATGTAACAGGGGCTCCCTGTGGGAAGATGGATCCCCAGGATGGGGCCGTACCGCGGCTTTCTTTGTTCGCAAGGTGAAGAACTAATATGTAGGGAAAAAACCTTAACAGTGAAACTTAATATCATTAAGCCGCAGCTTTACTCAATAAGTTCTCGAGAGGATAGTTGATCGTCTTAGGAGAAGAGGTCTCGGATATACTTAAGCAGAATTATGTTCCCAGCTACTCTCCATCACTCCTAAGCTCACCACCATCGCGAGTAAGCCCATCTCCTCTGGGCCTCAGGCTAACATTAACCCGAATGTCAACCGGCTCTGCTAGTTCATTATCCGACGTGAAGTGTCTATGCAGTATCCAGACACACGCAATCAACTGCAGGAGAAAAACTCTTCACATCGCTGTCCTGTTAGTGGCGAACTAATAGGTTACTGATAAGCTAGTCTAATATCGAACTCACTGTCCCATTCGTATTCGTCTGTGCAAGTCTCGTAGATAATCATTCAATAGTGCCCTTGCGTTTTACAAGTCTATCGTCTTATACTGTCTTTGACACGATATCTTGGTCTACGAACTCCCGTGATGAGACACTTAAGCCATTGGCTTATACGGGCGCTACCCGTAGCCACTGACGATAAGCACCTCAGCCAAGATAAGACTACTATGATCTAGAGTTCGCTAACAACATCCAGACATCTTACAGTCTTTCGGAGACATACGGGAGTCGAAGGTCTACCACTTAACCGAAGGCCTTCAAGGCTTCCGGTATACCTTCCATACCTACCACCGTAGGCTTATAAGGATCATTGGTGTATGTACTAGAGAATCACTTGTCGTGTAACCATTTGATCACCCCATGCCCCCTCATATATCCTGCGAACAGCATCTGGTCGGAAGGATGGCGACAACCTATATGGTATTACACTGCCGTCTTCAATCATAGGCTTTTACTAGTAAACCAGCAACTTCCCTATTATTGGCCCATGACGCATTGTCTGTACATCGGGGCCAGAGGCGGGTGTTTGACTCAGATTTCTCAATGTTCACCGAGGGCAAGATTTTCTACGGTTCGCAGTCCAACAACGTATTACCCGATTGAGTCTAGATTCGTACCTCCTATATAATCTTGCGTAACAAACAATCCTATGACTTTTCCCGAAACTTCGCATAAGCTTTTATGCTCAAGGTAGGGTAACTCCTATCTAAAAGTAGCGTAACATCTTTGCCAGGGTAGGGTAACTATACTCCCTAAGGTAGGGTAACTACCTGCCTTAGGTAGGGTAACTCGCCGGAACTCTCGGCGACCTTCTGAACTCGTAGCGTAGACTTTCCCTACCTACCCGGTACACCTTTTCTCTTTCGCAGTTTAAGTATTACCATTTGCTTAGTTTACATGGTAACCCTTTGATAGAGTTACCTGACTAGCCTAACCGTAACCCTTCCGGGCTCCGGCATGTGATAAGACTAAGTCTACTGTAGGATCTAGCTGGGTCGTTAGATCACCCCTCTCTTCTCTAGGGCCTCCCTCGGCCTCTAGCGTTTTCGTTTATTTCGAGTCCTACTGTCTACTACCCTATGATCCCTGGCTTTCGACGGGTATCGTTTATGGAAATATATGAGGGCTTGTGTGCCTGTTCCTTCTAACATCTCATACGGCTCCCAGGAGTTATCCTCAGGAATATAGTCCTTCCAAGCCACCAAGTATTGGACTAATCGTTTGGGCAATTTCCGACGAGCTCCCCCATACTAACCGCTCTCAAGGATGGTCTCAATAACATAACTAGGCTCATTATCTATTATATCGGGAATGGGTATCTCTATTGTACGCCTGCCAGTTGAGTCCTCCCTATATGGTTCTAAGAGGCCAACGTTGAAGACTGTATGTATACCCCAACGTCCAGGGAGCTGAATTTCATAAGCTGCTGAACCAACTCTCCGTAAGACCACAAATGGTCCGAACATATGATGATCAAGCTTTTCCATCGCTCGCTTGGTGTGTATATTTGTTCGCTACAACATTACTCGATCGGCCCTGTTCGCTCCACCAGAATTAACATCCTCCAACGTAGTATACGCCGGTGCGGGCAATCTTTTCTGATCATGTCATTTCCGTTGCCTCCTTGAGCCACATGTAAAGGGTCTTGAATTTGAATGCATGTTTCTTCCCAATTCTTAACTAATAGCTCGCTGCTTGGGTGTATACCTTGACTTTCCGATACGGACCTGGACCAATTTGTTACTGGATTAAACCCATTATTGATCTCAAAGGGAGACACCTTAGTCGATTCCGACGTTGAAGTGTTATTAGCATATTCCGCCAATGGAAGTAGCTCTACCCAGTCGTCCTGCTGGTAGAAACAATAACTACGAATGTATTGCTCCAAAGTCTGGTTTACCCTTTCAGTCTGCCCATCAGTCTCAGGGTGGAAAGCCGTGGAAACATTAAGGTTAACTCTCAGCAATTTCATTAGGCTAGTCCAAAACTTAGAGGTGAATCGGCTATCACCATCCGATATGATACTCTCTGGTAGACCATGGAAACGCCAAATCTCCTTCAGAAACATAAGAGCTAAGTCACCAATAGGTACTTCGGTTGCCAAAGGTATAAAATCAGCCATCTTCGAGAACCTGTCTACTATGACCCAGATTTGGGTATACCCTTTTGACTCCGGTAGTGCCACGATAAAGTCCTCGATATCGCCTTCCATGGTCGTAGCGGTACCTCCATAGGTTTGAGTAGTCCAAACTTCTTATGTCGTGCAGTCTTACTGCGCTGGCATGTATCACATGTGCGAACATATTGTGTGATATAATCGTCCATCTTTAGCCAGTAGAAGTTTGCCCTAACTCTTTCCATAGTCCTGTATGTCCCAAAGTGTCCCGCTAAGCGAGAATCATGTTCAGCCTCCCTGACTGTACATTTTAAACCCTCATCCGCAGGTATGTACCAACAGTTCTTGTAGAGGAGTAGGTCCTTCTCAATCGTAAGGTTAGGATCAACTCCCTTGGGTTTTTCCTTAACCGAATCAAGGATCTACAGGTATTCCTTGTCTTTTGATGCAACCTGCTCGAGTCGCTCTAGGAACGTGCATTGTAAACGGAAACCTTGGCAGGCCTGCAACAACTGTGGTCGCAAGATGTCCCGCTCCTGTTGAACCAACCATTGCCCAGGGCAAAAGAAGCTTTGCATAGAATTTGATTGAGAATTACCCCCCCCTTCAAGGCGGTAGTCCCTACGCCTAGACAGTGCATCAGGCTTTTCATTCAACCTTCCTTTACGGTATACCACCCGCAAGTTGAACGGTTGTAAGTACTCAGCCTAGCGATGTTGCCTACGGTTTAGAATCTTGGTACTGTTAAAATAATCCCAGTTCTTAGGATCAGTGTAGATGGTAATCTGATCCGCTACCGACCGCAGTAAATGATCCCATTCCTTGAATGCTGCCACGATCGCAGTCATTGCCTTATCCTGGACATCATAATTTATTTCCGCTGGGGAGAACTTTCTACTATGAAAGGCTACGGGATGCCATTTATCGTCCTCACACAATTGGGATAATATGGCCACTTAAGCAAAGTCACTAGTGTTGGTCTCCAGCTTTGTCTGACGTTGAGGGTCAAAGTGTACTAATATAGGTCCAGTAGCAAATTCTTTTTCAATAAATCAAAGGCCTCCTGACATGCTGGTGTCCAATAAAATTTGATATCCTTCTTTCTCAAGTTGGTGAGAGGTTTCGCAATCTTGCTGAAACCTTCAATAAACCTACGGTAGAAGTTTGCAAACCCCATAATGCTCTGGACCCCAAGGATACTATTGGGTGGTAGCCATTTCTTAAGTTAGGCTACCTTTGCCTCGGTCATAGATATTCAGCGATCAGATATCTTATATTTGAGAAATTCAACCTCTCACTGATGGAAGGTTGATTTCTTTATGCTAAGGCATAAGCGCGCTTTCCTAAGTCTTTCCATTACTCTACGCACTAGGGAGACATCTTCCTCCATTGTTTCAGAGTAGATGAGTATATCATCCATATAGGCGATGAGGCCTTCGTCTAATAGGTCCCTGAAGACCTCGTTGATTATGCCTTGGAAAGTTGCCGGAGCCTTGCATAAGACAAAAGCCATCACGGTATATTCATATAATCCATACCGGCATCGGAATGCAGTCTTCCATTCCTCTCCTTCCGCCATTCGCAGAAGGTAGTATCCATTTTTGAGGTCCAACTTGGTGAACACCTGTGCTTTTCCGAGTCTGTCTCGTAGCTCCTTCATTAACGGTCGAGGGTATCTATTCTTTACCATTATCTTGTTTAGACCACCGTAGTCTATACATAACCGTAATGTACCATCTGGTTCTGGTACAAAAAGGATAGGAGCAGCGGCAGGAGAGCTTGATCTCCTTATCTTTCCCATAGGTAGCATCTCATCGAGATACTCACGGAGGACCTGAAGCTCCTTTTCTGATAAGTGATAAATCGGTCCGAAAGGCGGAGGTGTATCCGGAAGTAGCTTGATCATGTGATCATACTTCCAATGCTGCCGTAACAATTCAATCCGCTGTTGGCTAAAGATATCCCAAAAGTGCTTATACTCAGGTAGGAGCTTCAGCCTAATATCTCCCCCGTCCTCATCTGTGAACTGTGCCATCCCTAAGAGGTAAATTGAACTAGCATCCTGGGCTAACATTTCCTCTTTGGTTATGAATTGTAGACGTCTTTTGGGACCTAAACAATGTGCCTAGCAATATTCTGATCTCCACGTCAGAATACCTTGTTTCCAGTCAATGTCTGAATTATGGTCTTGTAACCACAACATTGGTAAGTACCCATCAAACCTTGAGTTGCTCATGTCTGCGACTTCAAATCGCATCTTATTCATGTGATCTCCGATAGGCATTTTCACCTCCTTGGTGTAGTGGATACCCGATCCGGGTATGTGATTTCCACTCGCATCTGAGATTGGACAAGATACTGTTCGCCACACACATGGCATTTGGGTTTCCTTAACCCCGCGAGTACTAAGGACTGGGCCTGTAGCACCGCTATCTAGTCAGAGTGTAGCCTCGGCAGCACTCTTCCTTGCGTCAAGTTTCCATTGAAGTCTTACCTTAACACCAATAGACTTAGTATGTTTTGGAGGGTCTTGGACCCTCAATCGCTGTGTAGGGCTTAACTCTTTAACCATTTTGATAGTAGTATCGCTTGCCTTTCCACGCAAGGGCGGCCGCAACGGGTCGCGAAAATTCAATAATAATATAAAGGGCTAGCAATGTTTACTATCACACCTGCATGATTTCGGGTATTGAACCCTCCTCAGGTATACTGGAAATCAACTTTGATTGCTCAATTAAGTCCTGCTTGACGTAGTAAACTTTAAGAACAAAGACAATACATAACCACGGAAACTCTCCTAGCAACACGAATCCATTAGGAAAACCAATAACCTTGATTCGAAAAGGAAAACGGATGACAAAAGAATTAAAGAAACGCGACCCCGAACATCTAACATAACCTAGATTCATCCCGGACTCTCGCCTTGTTCCCGGTAATCCAATGATCAGCCCCTTCCTCATCGTGAGGCTCCTTAGTTTCTTGTAATTTGTTTGCCCTTGATGACAGACTTACCTTAGTCTGATTCCTCCTAGTCAACCTCCTTAATTTGTGGTGAGGTTTGACGTACTGCCAGTAGTTTCTAATCGCCAGCTGAAGAAGGAGCAGCTTCAACGCATTTAACCTTGCTATCCGGTGCCTCTTGGAGACCTGCCTCGTTAGCGGACCGCTTATTTTTTCCCTTTGCTGAATGAACAACAGGGGAAGACGAGGTGCATTTCTGCCATAAGTGGCCAGGCTGCGCGCATTTGGAGCACTGCCCAGACTAGCGCCGTTTTTCAGTTAGGTTATCCGGAATGCCTTTCTGAGCGATGACATACGCGGATTCTCCAACCTTAGGGGACTTTTTTGTGTGGGAGGGTTGGGATCTTGACTTGCCTAACCCTGCTCCTTTTTCCGCTCCTTCTTTGAGGAAGAGCCCTTATCGCTAGCCTTGTCATTGCTGGAACCGCAATGGTCTTTGGCAACAGTTTTACTAAAGGTAAAGTAGTCTTGAAGGGTATGGCCGACTTTACGAAGTAGATCGATATATGCACTGGCTTCGATAGGATGTGGTTGCTTTAACACCCATGCGTTTCGCAACTCAGAAGTGATCCCTATCCGAATCTTATCTATTATTTGCTTTGAATTGGTGTATTCCAGGCTGGCCGCGAGGTCCACCACTTTATTGAGATACTTGTCAACCTTCCTAGGCTTCATAGACAAACGCATCCACTCAACAAGGTTGCGATCATGATCTTCATGTCCAACAAAACTGGTTTCAAGCCGAGCGCGGAATCCTGCCCAGGTTCGCGGCTCATTGTCAGGATTGAAGATGATACCCCTCCGAATTGCTTCATCCTCACTGATGTAACGATGGATACCCAAATACCAGTTCTTGGCTGCATTCTACAAGAGTGGAACGACCAAGCCAATCTTATTCATGTAGTCCAAACCGGACTTCATGAAATAAGTGAATTGGACTTCAACGTCCGTGAGAAACCGTTTGGTGTCGGTAGTGTCTCCTTTGAAAGCCATCATGTTACTTAACCTTTCCGGCTTCTTGGGCCTTACCGAAGAAGAGGGCCCACAGGCGTTACGAGAAGATTGCCCACTCGTTCTTCCAATGAAGGCAGCTAACTTAGCCATCCGACGGTCATATATCCTTTTCTTGGCTACATTCCAGTTGGGCTTTCGCCGTCCCAAGAATGGGGTAAGATCAGGTAGGGAGTCGGCATCATCGCCAGATCTATCAGAGGAACTGGAATCACCCCGATTCCCCCCCGGGCCGATGTTTGCACCAGGTGGGGTAGTATTCCCACCACAATTGCCGCCAGTATTTCTACTGTGGGTCTCCCCAGGGCGATTGTATCCATCAAAGGATTCCTCATCACCCCCCTGATCTCCAGCTTGGGTGTTACCCCCTGGAGGTTGTTCAGGGTTCTCGGGTGGAGGAGGAGGTATCGGGATACTAGGCGTATTGTTCGCCATTCCCGTACCTAAACCCAACAGATATTCCACAAAGGCCTTGCAACAATCACGATCCCACGGTGGTCCCATATGTCCTCTTCGCCTACAAGACAGACACTAGGGTGGTCTTTGTTGAGGAGGTGGGGCCGGGGGCTGAGGTGCGGGAGTCTCTGAAGAGTAATCTGGGCGTACTACAAGATCGTCGCGACGCCTGGTACAAGGAAAGTGATGTAGGTACAGTGACTAGACAAAAGTCTTGGTGATTGCTTAGTCAGCCATGGCTAAGCGACAATACCA
>QLOI01003483.1:1293-13467 GCA_003313605.1 Tuber umbilicatum | reverse complement strand
TTATAAAAGATATAGTTAATACTATAAGACTTAAGAGTTGAACGCAACTCTTGAGAATAGTATAGGAAAACTATACGATAAGAAGTCGCCGCATGTTGCGAGATAGCGAGATAAGACAGATCGACGAGCGATCTTAACAAAAAACTTAAATAATTGGACAATACATTCAAGTATATAATTGAACTCTCTTCAGTATAGTTTGCAATTTTTTATTTTATTTTGCTTTTATATTAATTTACAGTACTAGATTAAAATCATTTACTAGTAGTACCTAATATTTTTTCTATACTGTGTCCACCTTCCCTACTGTCTCTTACAGTATAGCACCTTTTAGAATTTACTAGAATTTAGAAGTAGATTAATAAATTTGTAAAGGATATCAACATTATTATACAATTTTTAGGAATTTAATAGGTTATATGGACTACAGTAAGAAAAAATACAGTATATACAAATTTGTCAAAGTACAGTTAATATAACCTTTAACTAATTCTAGTGGTATGAGTTCATAAACTAGTAAAAGCTTTCTCAGTACTTAGCTATCCTATTCATTTGGAGAGGGTATTTGGATTGTACAGATAGTACAGTCTAAGGAATTAAAAATATGAATATACTACAACTAATATTGTATGTTAAGAGAATAATTTCCCTGCTGCTTTACAATATTTAAAATTCTCTAATATCCTCAGGCTCTGTATTATCTATAGACTTCTGAATTGTACTAGGTTGTGAAAGGCATTATACTAAAAAGGGTGGTAGTAAAGAAGAATACTTTTACTAGCTGTACTTGGAGTATGGTAACAGAGAAAAGATTATGATCTATTATAGCAAATTGATACAAAAGGAGAAAAAAATTAGAATTCTAAACTATACTGAAAAGAGTTCAATGATATACTTAAATTTGTTGTCCAATTATTGAAATTTTTATTGTAGTTGTAGCTGGTTATTGCAATCTACTTTTTACTCGGGTATGCATTTTGGCGAGGTTGCTTAGTAAGTCTTTCACGAACACTTCTGACAAGGCACTGTATGCCCAGCCACCTCATGTCCTTTTAAACTCTCTTCCACTGTCTACACCCAGACATTTCAGACATGCACCCACAACATCTGAGCTACCTCTGCTCCGACACCTTCTGTTCTTTTGAACTCTCCTCTGGCGGCAACGCCCTGATGTTTCCCCTGTCATGCTCTTTATGCCCTAAGTTTTTGCTCTATTTGTGATGCGTCCTGATAGTATCTGAACATTTATGTTTCTCAACTTGAATAGCTGCCCCTAAGCAAGATTATGACAGTGTCCTGGTGCCATCTGACCCCTGTGAATAATTCGAGATGTTGTCCCCACGGTGGCCTGCATTGCTAATTCTTCCAAATTTCTTTCTGAAGATTATTATTTTATACCTGCCTACACACTCCCATAGTGCTTATTATCTCTCCCTTGTGCCATCATATCATAGCTATTGACTTGATCAGGACACTTCACATTACAGGCAAACAAATTCAATCAACTTTTGCTACTCTACATCTCTATTATCCCCCTCATTACCCTCACAAATGCCCCCTTAAGTACCCATACTGGCACCCCGTTAGTCCAAATCCCCATAGCTGAGTAAGAGGCGCCTGGGCCTTGATAACGTAGGGCCCATAGCATTGTCTTCTGTGTGTTCCCCAGTAACCTCGCTTAAGCTATCAGAATCTAGAAAACTGAGTACATGCGCATCCGAAGCCTGTATGAAATCTAACAACAAGTCCGTCTCCTGTTAATCATTTTGGCTATCCTCTCATCCAACAAGGGCCTCAAAGCGTGGCTCACTGAGAGTCCCACTGCGTAGGGTGTGCCCCCTTGTAACGGGGGCTCCCTGTGGGAAGATGGGCCCCAAGGATGCGGCAGTACCAAGGCGTTCTTCATACCCAAAATTAAGAACAAATATGTAAGAGAGAAAACCTGAACAGTGAAACTTAATATCATTAAGCCTCAGCTTTACTCAATAAGTTCTCGAGAGGATAGTTGATCGTCTTAGGAGAAGAGGTCTCACATATACTTAAGTAGAATTATATTGCCAGCTCCTGTCCATAACTCCTAAGCTCGCCACCTGTAACGACCTTGCTGGATCTTACAGTAGACTTAGTCTTATCCCATGCTGGAGCCTGGAAGGGTTTACGGTTAGGCTAGTCTAGTAACTCTACCAATGGGTTACCACACGGTCTAAGCAAATGGTAATGCTGGGACTGCGAACTAGAAAGGTCTACTGAGTAGGTAGGAAAAGTGTATGCTGCGAGACAGTAAGGCTTCTGAGAGTCCCGGCGAGTTACCCTACCTAAGATGGGTAGTTACCCTACCTTTAGGAGTATAGTTACCCTACCTTGGCAAAGTGGTTACCCTACTTTTGGATAGGAGTTACCCTACCTTGCGCGTAAAAGGTTATGCGTAGTTCTGAACGAAATCAAAGGATTGTTTGTTATGCGAGATTATACAGGAGGTTCAAATATGGGCTCAATCGGGTAATCCGTTGTAGAGCTATGAGCCGATGAAAATCTTGCCTTGGACGAACATTGGAAAATCTAAGTCCAACACCCCCCTCTGGCCCCGATGAATGAACAATGCGTCATGGGCTTACAGAAGGGTAGTCACTTGTTTACTAGTAAAAGCCTATGATTGAAGACTGTGGCGTAAAACCATATACGTTGTCGCTGTCCAGTCGACCGGAAGCTGTTTGCAGGATATATGAGGGGGCATGAGGCGATCGAATGGTTACACGAAAGGTTATTCTTGAGTGCAAACACCACTGATACTTAAAAGCCTACCAAGGTAGGATGTTGGGTATTCCGGAAGCCAGGGAGGACTTCAGATAAGTGGTAGACCTTCGACTCCCGTATGTTCCCAAAAGACTATAAGATATCTGGAGGTTGATGATGAACTCTAGATCGTAGTAGTCTTGTCTTAGTAGGCATGCTTAATGTCAATGGCTGCGGGTAGCGCGTGTGCAAGCCAATGGCTTAAGTACCTGATCACGGGAGTCTGTAGACCAAGGGATTGTGTCGAAGGCAGTAGAAGACGAGAGACTTGTAGAATGTAGTAATACCAATGAGTGGTAGTCTACAGGACTTGCATAGACGAATACGTATGGGACAGTGAGTTCAATATTAGAATAGCTTATCAGTAACCCCTTGGTTCGCCACTAAGTGGACAACAATGTGAAGAGTTTTCTCCTACAGCTGAATGTATGTATCAGAATGCTGCATGAACACTTCTCGCCGGATAATGAACTAGCAGAGCCGGCTGACATTCGGAAGGATGTTAGCCCGAGGCCCAGAGAAGATGGGCTTGCTTGCGATGGTAGTGAGCGTAGAAGTGATGGAGAGGAGCTGGCAATATAATTCTACTTAAGTATATGTGAGACCTCTTCTCGTAGGACGATCAACTATCCTCTTAAGAACTTATTGAGTAAAGCTGCGGCTTAACGATATTAAGTTTCATCATTAAGGTTTTCTCTCTTACATATTTGTTCATCACTTGCGTACGAAGAAAGCTTCAGTACGGCAGCATCCTTGGGATCCATCCTCCCACAGAGAGCCCCCGTTACACCACCATCACAAGCATGCCCATCTCCTCTGGGCTTCGTGCTAACATTCTACCGAATGTCAGCTGGCTCTGCTAGTTCATTATCCGGTGTGAAGTGTTCATGCGGCATCTATCAGACATTCTGCTACAGGAGTAAACTCTTCACATCGGTGTCCTGTTAGTGGCGAACCGACAGGTTACTAATAAGCTAGTCTAATATCGAACACACTGTCCCATACGTATTCGTCTATGCAAGTCCCGTAGACTACCATTCAATGGTGCTACTACTTTCTGCAAGTCTATCGTCTTCTACTGTCTTCGACACTATAGCTTGGTCTATTGACCCCCGTGTTAAGGTACTTAAGTCATTGGTTCATATGGGTGCTACCCAGAGCCATTGACGTTAAGTACGTCTACCAAGATAAGACAACTATGATTTAGAGTTTTCTAACAACCTCCAGACATCTTACAGTCTTTTGGGAACATACGGGAGTTGAAGGTTTACCACTTAACTGAAGACCTCTCAGGCTTCCGATATACCTTACATACCTACCACCGTAGGCTTATAAGTATCAGTGGCATATGCACTCAAGAGTAACCTTTCATGTAACCATGTGATCGCCCCATGCCCCCTCATATATCCTATGAACAGCTTCCAGTCAACTAGACAGCGACAACGTATATGGTATTACGCTACAGTCTCCAATCATAGGCTTTTACTTGTAAACCAGCAACTACCCTTTAGTTGGCCTATGACGCATTGTCTGTACATCGGGGTCAGAGGGGGGTGTTGGACTCAGATTTTCCAATGTTCACCCAAGGCATGATTTTCTTCAGTTTGTAGCTCAACAACGGATTACTTGATTGAGCCCAGATTCGAACGTCCTATATAATCTTGCTAACAAACATTCCTATGACATTCCCGGAACTTTGTGTAACCTTTTACGCTCATGGTAGTGTAACTCCTATCCAAAAGTAGGCTAACCACTTTGCCAAGGTAGGGTAACTATACTCCCTAAGGTAGGGTAACTACCCACCTTAGATAGGGTAACTCGCTGGGGTCTTCAGAAACCTTCCGAACCCACATCGTATACTTTTCCTACCTACCCGGTAGACCTTTCTAGTTTGTAGCTTAAGCATTACCATTTGCTTAGTCCATATAGTAACCCCTTGTTAGAGTTACTAGACTAGTCTAACTGTAACCCTTCTGGGCTCTCGCATGGGATAAGACTAAGTCTACTGTAAGATCTAGCAGGGATGTTTCACTTTTTTTTTTTTTTTTTTTCCATCATATGTTTATTGATTCTGGCCCAAAAAAGTACATGCAGCTCGCGCTATGGCATACAAAAAGCCTTAATTCCCACGCAATAACAAAGAAAATAACAAAATTCAAATAACGCAACCAACCCTTCAAAGCGGGAAAATACAATCCCTAGCATCGCCAACGATGACTGACGTAAAAAGTAAAAAAACCCTAGCCCAAAACAACGGCCCGACCAAGGAAAGTCATAAGTAAAGAAACCAATCATAATAATCACCACCCATAGCCGACGCCATGGGTACCCAAAATCAATAACAACAAGCTGGTAGAGAAAACCACCGCCGAGACCAGCGGTTAATTTGAAACGCACCCCTTAAGGCCTTACAGAAAGGGCACAGGGGAGGGGGACAGGGGTACCGGCGAGCTAGGTAAAGGGGACGCAGGTGGGGAGACTGAGATCAAGGGTGGCATGCTGGGCGGGAAGCCAGTTGCCGTGGACGAGATGTACCAGGCCAGATGAATATTGAGGGGCGCCGATGACCAAACGGGAGCGTCAGGCGCCAGGCTAGAGATACCCTGAAGGTGGGATGCTCTGACCTGGGCCTTAGCCGAACAGTGGAGGATAGCATGATCAAAGATCTCATCTGTTTCCTCGCAAAAGGGGCACAGGGTAGAGGCATCACGATTAGACCAGGAGGTGTGGGCAGCGAGGTAGCTCTTCCCAGCCCGCATTTGATAGAGCCGGCCAGCGGAGAACTTGGGCAAGCCCATGAAGGCATGAGGAGTAAAGGAAGGAGGGAACTTATAGGAGGAGGGGGATGGCAGGGCAGCCCAGGAAGCGAGGGTGCAGGCGACAGCCTTGGATTTGTAAGAGCCATGGGGTGGGGCGCCGGCCGGATCGTATGGGCGGGGGAGCAGCAGATGTGGGGAGGCCAGGGGGAGCTTGTCAGGCAGGAGGTCTTTAACCGAGAAGGTGATGGCATCAAGGGGGAGGTGGTGGCGTGTCGCAGAGGGGATGGAGGATCAAAGGCGGGGGTAATAGGACCCACGTAGGGGGGCCAGGAGGCGACGGTGTGAGGGGGTGCGCCAGGGGTCCCAAGTGGGGACGCGCAGATTAAGGCGGGCAGCCGCAGGGTTGATATGAGGCAGAGAACGGAGGAGCCAAAAAGCAGCCAGCTTTCTTTTATGCTACAAGGCCAGGATAATAAGGGGAAGAGAGGCTTCACGGTAGAGGATGGCGGGGGCGGTGGCCCTGAAGCAGTTGGTGATCCAACGGAGGACCTCATGTCAGAAGGAGTCAAGCTTGCGCAGGATGGTGGTGTTGGTTACAAGGAGGTCAGCACCATAGGTGAGGACTGGGAAAAGAAGCCCAACGGTGAGTTTCCGACATCACCAGGGGAAAGGGCCTTTCCCGGCAGGGCTGAGCCACTTGACAAGTGCGAAGGAAGCCTAGGCCAGGGCCAAACGGCGGTGGAAGTGCGAGGAGGTTTCCATGGTGGAGGTGAGCCAGTAGCTGAGCCAACAGAGCTCAGCGGTCAGGCTGAAAAGGAGGGAGTTGATTGAGATAGAGGCATGACGGACAGGATTGAGGTCCCTTGACGTGCGCCAATGAATAAGATCATTTTTAGAAACTGAGAAGGAGACCACAAGCGGGGCTGTGCGACTGTTGAGAGCGAGAAAGGCGTGTTGTAAAAGTCTGATATTGGAGCGGTAGGATGAGGAGTCCACCGTGATGGAGAAATCATCAACATAGGATATAACAACTCCACGGGGGATAGAAATGTGAAGATGAGAAATGTAAATGACAAACAAAAGAGGAGAAATAGGGGAGCCCTGTGGGGTCCGGACTGAGACAGGGAAAAAAACTGGCGGGACGCCTTGAAAAACCAGGCGGTACTGACGGGAGGTGAGAAAGGACAAAACCCAGGAGACCATATACTTCGGGGTAAAAAAACGGTAGAGCATAGTGCAGAGTTGGTTGGAATTGACGCTGTCGAATCCATTTTTAATGTCGAGGAAGAGGGAGGAGACGTTGAGGCGAGTGGTTTGGAGGAGGCAGACCTCATGCTGGAGGGTGGCCACTGCGTCATAGCAGCTGAGCCCTGCCAGGGAACCACATTGATGGAGGTTGAGAAGGGGGTGGAGCGGACGAAAGCGGCAAGACAGTATGCCATGATTCTTTCCAGAATTTTTGAAACTGTTCCCAGGAGAACGATGATCCAGAACGAAGCTGGGGTGGAATAATCAGCCTTGACAGGCTTATCAAGGACGACGCCATTTGCTTTCTTTAAGGAAGTGGGGTGGAAGCCATGAAGGAGGAGAGGGGTGAGAAGAGAAGGGAGGAGGTCCTTGTTCGCCTGGTGTATGTTTTTCCAGACCCCGTAGGGAATGGTGTCGGGGCCTGGGGCGGACGAAGAGGAGTAACGGCGAAGAAAAAGGGACACCTCGTCGTGTGTGACAGGAGGGACGCCAGAGAAAGGAGGAAGAAGGGTCGAGAGGGCGGAGGAGGAGGGGGAAGCGGGAAGAAGTGGGCAATAAGAGCTGAGTTGATCTTGAGAGGGGTGGAGGCGTTGGGGAGTGAGGGGAAGCGCTCAGGAGCACGACCATATGCAAATTTCTTGGCGTCCCAGATAGAGCACGAGTCTGCAGACAAGTGGAACTGGTCCCAGTGGGCAGCCTTGGCTTTCCTGATTGCTTTGAAGTATGAGTTGCGAGCTTAGGTCAGCTCCCAGCGAGTGGAAGAGCCATCGTGGAAGCTGCGTGAGGCGTGATGGTGAATGCGCCAAAGGCTTGAGAGGTTGGGGGACCACCAAGGTTTCGAGTAGGAGGATGGGCGTTTGGTAGGGGTGGCTGACAACAGAGGTGCGGTAACCAAAGCTAGGCCTGAGTCGAACCAAGCGGTGAGCGAGGTGGAGGTGGGAAAGGAGGGAGCCGGAGGGAGGGTAACGGCCTGAATGATTGGGGCAACAGTGGACCAGTCGGTGGCTTTCCAGTTGGGTCTAGGGGAGGGGACGGAGGTGGAGAGCTGCCCAAATGAGATGGAAACAGCAACATGGTCAGAGCCCATGGAGTGAAGAGAAGCACTGCAATAATAGAAGTATGGGAGGAGGCTGTGGTTGGCGAAAGCGAGGTCCAAAACGGAGGGACTAGATTGGTTGTCAAAGGGGAACCTGGTGTAGATGCTGGGGTGGTTGAGGAGAGAAAAGGCATTGGCCGCGGCCTTAGTAAAGTAAGATTCAGAAATCGAAAGGTCAGAGTGTGGGGTGGTTCGTAGGCAGTCAGGGAGGTGGTGGTGAAGATTGAACTCCCCGAGTGAAAGCATAGGGAACTGGTGTTGGGGGAAAAGAAGATCAGGAGATAAAGTGCGAGGTGCCCCATTACGGGTGGCGGTAGAGTAGGAATTATACAGGCGGAACAACAGGTGAGGGGAACCAACCACTCCCTGAGGGGAGCAAAAGTTTACACCCATGTAGTCACCCCGCCCAAAAAACAAAGGAAGAACAGAAACAACTGAAGACAACTGCTCAGATACCTAGACAGCCACACGCGTCTTGTATTTGGAGGAAGTAGGGGGAGAAAAACATTTATAAGAGCGTGCACCCAGTGGGCGGCCCGTAAACAAAGGAACATCTTGCAGAGCAACAACAAGAGGAGAATTCTTCACAGAGGTAAAAAACGAAAACAAAGTATGAAAAACATAACTGCTACCAAGACAATTATGCTGAACGAAGGAAAGCTCAGGGACCGAAGCACCAGGGGGGGAGTGGGAATATAAACAAGCATCTGATAATGAGGGCGCAGGTTCTTCTCTCATTTACAGTTCCATATCATTGTTGCAGGCAGGATTCTCCGCCCAATTGGTGGTTGGGGTATCAGAGGGGACAAGTTGCCTTGAGGGCATGGGGGCAGCCAGGGGGGGCGGGAACCAGAGGAGGAAGGAAAAGGGCGAGTGGTGAGTTGGCTTAAGTGCCAGGCCATGAAGAGGCCATCAGCAGCAACTTGCTGGGCAGTGTTCAGGGGGGCTTGGGACAAGGAGGGCATCTGTTGAAGAGTGACGGGGTCAGCCGAGGCGGGCCTCTGCTGGGAGGCATTAGGGATGACCTAGTCCCTGGGAAGCCGGGCAGCCTCTTTCAGGGCAACCCTCACCGGGCAGGTAGGAGAAGTTGCCGGGTGTTCATTGTTGCAATTAACGCAAAGTGAAGGAGTTGCGGTGCAGCAGTCAGGGACCACCTTGAGGTTCCCATGATTGGGGCACATATCATTTGCGCACCTGTGCTCAGCCGTGGAGTGGGGCTTTGCACAGATGGGGCATGTGTGGTGGTCTTCCTAGCAGAGACGTTTTGAGTGGCCGAAACAATAGCATTTGCGGCATTGGGTGTCGCGGGAGGCTGGGTGAGCGAGGTGGATGTTCCTCATGCGATTGAACTGACGAATCTTGGCCCCATCTCAAGGGAGGTCGGGCCCAAGAAGGTGAAGATCCTGAGGGAGGACAGAGACGACGACGGAGGTCGTGTTTTTGGATTCACGAAGGACGTCGTCCCGTTGGAGGAATCGAGTCGAAATGATGGAGAGATTGATGGAGTTGAGAAGGGAGTCGTGGAGTTTAGAGAACAACTTCGCAGGATTAGCCGCGAGCATGGAGAGGGGGAGGTTGTGAATGAGGACATCGGTGAAGAGTGGGGTGGTGCGGAACTCCTGGAATGGGTTTTCCCCTACCGAGAAGGACTGGTTGAGCTTTTTGGAAAGAGCGGGGAAGAAGGGGGCATAGGCCGAAGATGGGGTCCTGGGGTTGGCGGTAAGGGTCACCGCTCCGTTAGCATTTAAGGAGGCGGAGAAGGCGACAGGGAGGACGCAGCCAGCAGACCGTAGTACCGAGGCGACAATGTCAGGAAGAGCGGTGGACATGTTCATGTGGTCGGCAAAAGAAGCTGGATGGAGGTGGGGGGCATAGAACCGACGTTGGGCAGTTGGTAGCGGGGGGGGAGGTTTGTCCATCTCGCTGTCCCTGGCGGCCGATGCAAAAGCAACCTGAGCAGCAGTGGCGCGCTTGCTCGCCTTCCTAGACGAACTCGCAACCTGGGCCCAGCTATCGGACTTAGGCGGGAGGGAGGAGGGAGCAATAGTGTAACCCGGAGGAGGGCCAGGAACAAAGTGCTGACTAATTGAAGTGGGAACCGTTCCTTTTTGAGATTTTTGAGGCTTCCCCACCGCTGGGGTTGACTGAGGCGAAGAAAATATCAGCCTCACGGGAGTTGATGTTGTCTCTGGCATAGGTTTCCGGGGAGCCGTACCACTGGCCTGAGACGAGGATCGGGAAGTCGGCTGAGGGGACCATGAGGTTGCCTTGGCGAGAGAGGATGAGGAGAGATTTCTTCTTAGGGGGAGGGGGAGGAGTGGGGACTGAGCCACTGGTGACTCGGGGGACGGGAGGGGGCCGTGCAGCAAGGGAGGTGACTTTAGAGGACAGAACCCGTAAAGCAGCCGTGATCAGAGAATCCGTTTGAGAGGCAGCGGGAACAGGAGGAGGAGGAGCACTGGTTTTCAGGAGAGCCATCTCCGACGTGAGGAGATGAACTTTAGCGACCAAGGCAGCAAGAACAGCAAGAATGCGCCTTTCACTATCGGAAAGATCATCGGAGGCGGAGGGAGGAGTGAACAAAGTAGGAAAGATTGCAGGGTCAAGGAGGAGGGACTCCATGGCCTCAGCAGCAGAGCGGCAAATGGACTAGTCTTCGTGAGAGGGGGCGAGGACTGGAGTAGGGGCCTGAGAGGCGATAAGGTTGGACCTCAGGCTGTTGCGAGAGGAGGTGGTGCGTTGAGGGCCTGGGCCAGGGGAAACAGGAGGGGCAGGTTGGCCTGTCATAGTAGGCAGGGCAGGTTGGCCTGACATAGTAGGCAGGACAGACACTGAGAGCAAGGGGAGAAGAGAAAGTTTTACCCGAGCAGGGTAAAGAGTGAGGGTGTGAGAAAAGCCTTCCGGCCAATGAGAGCTGGTCTTGGCAGAAAACTTGGTGTGGTTTTTTTAATCGCTGTCGTTGTAATGGAGACAGAGCATGGCAGGGGAGTTACACTTCTTTTTTCTTTTACTCAGTTTTTCATTTGATTTAAGCGGTACAAAGAAGGAATGTGCAGCTCTTGCTATGAAACCTTAAAAATCCCACCTAGGCCAGGCCCACCCGAGCTGTCAGAAAACCCTCAAGGGGTATAAAAACTAACCCCCGAAAGCCACCACTCCCCAGTCACGAACCAATAAACCGCCACAAGAACGCCCTGAAATCCAGAAGAAACAACCCGACAGTGAACCCCTACAACCCTACAAGTGAAAGACAACCCCCCAGAACCAACCCTAGCTGCGTCCACGCCCTTGAACCTGAACTAGCCAGAACTAAGGGCCCCGGATGTACTGAAAAGGACGTGCCAGGGGAAGGCAAAGGAGTAGTAGACCAATGCAGGCAGCAGAGGTGTGTGGCAGGTCGAATCAGGGACCCCAGCCCTTTTGACAAGCAAGATAAGCGGCAGTATGATGCCAGCGGGGTGTGACAAGAGGCAGTAGGGTGCCAGCCGGTAGCAGTTATTTAGGGTGCAAGCCAAGTGGAGGAGAAAGGTAGTAGGGTACCAGCCAGAGGATCCCAAGGCCAGGCGGGCTGGCGAAGGGAGGGAGGAACCGTATAGAAGTGAGGGAACCAAGATGGTGGAGGAGGGGGGGGGCAGTAGGGTGCCAGCCAATCCCATGGGGGAGAGGAGAGGAGTAGACCCAGGCATGATCCAACTATCGGAAACGTGTTCGTGTCCTGCTAGGCGGTTCCGAAGCACCCTCACACATCAAGGTTTATTACCACTTCTCTCATGTAGTCCCTTTATTCTCTGTGAGGAAGCGTCACTAAGTGGGAGGGATACCACCACCAGGATGTTTGAAGGAAAGAGAAGTGGCGAAATCGACTGCGGCCTGTTGGAAAAACCCCTGAGGTGATTCCCAGGTTTCCGCTTACCGCAAACTGTATTCCCAGCAGTCTGAAGGAACAAGAATGGGTATACCCTACAGTGCAAATGTTAAGCGAGGTGCCAAACAAAAGTGGGGAAGTGAGGTAAAACAACATCCTGAGATGTTGAGATGGGGTAGGAGGAGCGGTCTTGAGGGTAGACCTCAAGAAAAGGAAGTAAAGATGATGCCCGAAGGCAAGGAAGTGATAAAAGTGATGGCCAGCACCCCTTAAGGGGGATGGTGCTCGACCTGAAAAGTGGTGATAGTTTCTCTGGTGTTGAGTCGTTCCCGATTAGGAAGTAAATTTCAATGACTGGAGTTCTAACGGAGACGGAGGATGGCAGAGTTGTCACACATTTTTTTTTTTTTTTT